>KL289299.1:67141-78973 GCA_000699545.1 Podiceps cristatus | reverse complement strand
AGCAAGCGGACAAGGCCCTCTATATGCAGATTGGTGCAGCCTCACTTTCACAGGCCCTGGTCTTTATGGGAGACTTCAACCACCCCGATATCTGTTGGAGGGACAACACAGCTGAGCACAGGCAATCCAAGAGGTTTCTTGAGTGTGTTAAGGGTAACTTCCTCTAACAAGTGATAGAGGAGCCCACGAGGAGGGGTGCTGTGCTGGACCCTGCTCTTACCAACAAGGAGGTTTGTTCTGCCCAGCAGGGGGGGCTGGTGGGGAATGTGAAGCTCAAGGGCAGCCTTGGCTGCAGCAACCACAAAATGGTGGGGTTCAACATCCTTGGAGCAATGAAGAGAGCACACAGCAAGCTCGCTACCTTGGGCTTTAGGAGAGCAGGCTTTGGCCTCCTCAGGGATCTGCTTGGTTGTGTAGCTTGGGATAAAGCCCTAGAGGGAAGAGGGGCCCAAGAAAGCTGGCTGATAGTCAAGGAACACCTCCCCCAAGCTCAGGAGCGATGCATCCCAAGAAAGAGGAAGTCAGGCAAAAATGCCAGGAAGCCTCCGTGGATGAACAAGTAGCTCCTAGGCAAGCTCAAGCCGGCTCAAGCAGAAGAAGGAAGCCTACAGAGGGTGGAAGCAAGGACAGGTAGCTTGGGAGGAATACAGGGAAATTGTCTGAGTAGCCAGGGAACAGGTTAGGAAAGCCAAAGCCCTAATGGAATTAAACCTGGCCAGGGATGTCAAGGGCAACCAGAAAGCCTTTTATAAGTATGTCAGTGATAAAAAGAGGACCAAGGAGAATGTGAGCCCTCTCCACGGGGAAGCAGGAGACCTGGTTACCCAGGACACGGAGAAAGACAAAGTGCTTAACCACTTTTTTGCCCTAGTCTTCAACAGCAAGTGCAATAGCCACACAGCCCAAGTCAGGGGTCGCCAAGAAAGGGACTGGAAGAACAAAGAACTGCCCTCTGTAGGAGAAGATCAAGTTTGAGACTACCTAAGGAACCTGAAGGTACACACGTCCATGGGTCTTGATAAGGTGCATCCTCCAGTCCTGAGGAAACTGGCGGACAAAGTTGCCAAACCACTCTCCACCATATTTGAGAGGTCGTGGCAGTCTGGTGAGGTTCCCACTGACTGGAGAATGGGCAACATCACCCCCATTTTTGAAAAGGGGAAAAAAGGAGGACCCAGGGAACTACAGGCCAGTCAGCCTCACCTCTGTGCCTGGCAAGGTGATGGAGCAGATGCTCCTCAAAACCATGCTAAGGCATACAGATAACAGGGAGGTGATTGGGGACAGCCAACATGGCTGCACCAAGGGCAAATCGTGCCTGACGAAGTTGGTAGCCTTCTATGATGGGGTTACAGCATGGGTGGACAGAGGGCAGCCAACTGACATCATCCCCCTGGCACGACAGCCTTGTCTCTAAATTGGAGACATGGATTTGAGGGATGGACCACTTGGTGGATGAGGAATTAGCTGGATGGTCGCAGTCAGAGTTGTGGTCAATGACTCGATGTCCAGGTGGAGACCAGTGGTGAGTGGCGTTCCCCAGGGGTCAGTAGTGGGGCTGGTGCGACATGGAAAGTGGGACTGAGCGCACCCTCAGCAAGTTTGCTGATGACACCGAGCTGTGTGGTGGTGTTGACATGCTGGAGGGAAGGGATGCCATTCAGAGGGACCTTGACAGGCTTGAGAGGTGGGCCTGTGTGAACCATATGAAGTTCTAGAAGGCCAAATGTAGATCCTAAAAAGTAAAAATGTAGATCCTAAAAAGTAAAAATGTAGTCCTAAAAGTAGATCAGGGCAATCCCAAGCACAGGTACAGGCTGGGTGGTGAATGGCTTGAGAGCAGCCCTGAGGAGAAGGACTTGGCGGGGGGTGGGAGGGTGGCGGATGAGAAACTTGACTTCATCTGGCAATGTGTGCTTGCAGCCCAGAAAGCCAACCGTATCCTGGGCTGCATCAAGAGAAGCGTGGCCAGCAGGTCGAGGGAGGTGATTCTGCCCCTCTGCTCTGCTCTTGTGAGACCCCACCTGCAGTGCTGCCTCCTGCTCTGGGGCCCCCAACACATAAAGGACATGGATGTGTTGGAGCGGGCCCAGAGGAGGGCCATGAAAATGATCAGAGGGCTGGAGCACCTCTCCTATGAAGATCGTCTGAGAGAGTTGGGGCTGTTCAGCCTGGAGAAGAGAAGGCTCCAGGGATACCTTATTACAGCCTTCCAGTACTTAGAGGGGGCTTATAAGAAAGATGGGGAAAAACTTTTTTGTATGGCTTGTAGCAATAAGACAAGGGGTAGTGGTGTTACACTAAAAGAGGGTAGATTAAGACTAGACATAAGGAAGAAATTCTTCCCTCTGAGGGTGGCGAGGCACTGGAACAGGCTGCCCAGAGAAGCTGTGGATGCCCCATCCCTGGAAGTGTTCAAGGCCAGGCTGGACGGGGCTCTGAGCAGCCTGGTCTAGCGGGAGGTGTCCCTGCCCAACCATGGCAGGGGAGGTGGCACTAGATGATCTTCAAGGTCCCTTCCAACCCGAACCATTCTATGATTATATGATAATTATGATCCACTGTCTCTCAGTACTGTAGCTCCTATGCTTTAGCAGTGCTATTTCTGGATAGCCGTTGTAATAATTAATGTTTTTTTTCCAATGACTGATACAAGGATCCAAAACTCCTGTGACTACCATTGCAGTCTGTTTGTACCTGAATTTTCTCATTTCCTGTTCCCTGACCTTCTCTCTACTTTAAGCTTTCAACTGAGGTGAATAGAATTCAGTTCTTGGTACAGTAAGTGCTCTAGTGTATCTGCTTCCGCAACCCTTGCTTTAAAGTGTTAGGAAGGGCCAGCCTGCCTACCTTGAACCCACCTCGACTGAAGTGCTATGCATGTGAAAGTGTTTTCTCACATTATTCCAGTGCATCAGGAGGTGTATGAGTAATAACACTTTTGAAATTACTAGTGATATTAATCAGTTCTGTAGTTTCTTCCATCTTCTTTTATCTATCCTGTTTAATCAATCTAATTTGTCATTAAGATTTTTATTGCTGACATTTTCTATGACAGGACAATTGAATTCTGTCATCTTAATTTTAAATTCTGTTGATGGCTTCCCTGTGCTAGTAAAGACATCTTGGAATCAATCTTTAACATTTCACTGCCTTTCTGTATGAATGGTTCCAGAATCAGATTTAATATTTGACATGTTTTTGACCCACTTTAAGCAGTCCATTTCCTGTAAAAATAACAGTCATCAACATTTTAAGTTTTAGCTTCACCTTTGCATCTTTCACATACCCTGCAGTAGGAAAGATACCCATCAGGCGACCTAAAGCTTTCCTGTCTATTTTGGGGCAAATACTGTAATGGAACTTCAGCTATCATATTGAGTTGTGATGTCCGGATTACAATTACCCAGAGCTCAGTTCTGTGGAATATATTAAGAATGTGCCTCTTTCTTGAAGATTTCTCATGAACATTTTTCTGGTTGTACACTGTGTGCTGTTTGGATGCTGTACTTTTTTTTTTTTCTCAGGTCTTTCAGAGCTTTTCCATGTGCTTTTGCAAAGTTGTTTTGACCTTTGCAAACCATGGCCTTATTTCCAAGGCAAAAATGTGCTCAATCTGTTAAATTCCATGTTATGTGCTTTCTTTTTCTGCAATCAGAGTTTGTCTGCATTATGAAGACTCTGTGGAACAGGAATTTCTTTCTCCCCTGTGTATTAGTATGTATCTTTTCATTTCCAACTGATTCTGACTGACATTTTCTTCTCACCCAAACTTGTAATATGATGCAACTGCACTCTGCAGCTTGTAAAATTCTAGCTGCTTTGCCTTATTTAAAATCTTCTGGCTGTTGTCTTCTCAATTTATGATCCAGTTATGATCTGAACATAAGCTTTCTTAGAGGGCTTCTGACATCTACATACATCCGTGATTACTTGATCTAAATACTCAAATAGCTGTGAAGTTTTTCTTGCTTTTAAAATGACATAGCAAGTTTAATTTGGTCTTTACATTTCCATAGGACAGCCTGAAAACTGTGTCAAAAATTCTAACTTCACTTTCACTGCCTTATTCAAGAAGAAGTAAGGAGGAGAGAATGAGGTATTGTGTTTCTAAACAAGGCAGCTTGACAGAATTTTCTTAGGAAATTTGGAGGAAAGAAAAAGTTTTGGGTTTTTTTTTTAAAAAAAAAAAAGTTCAAAAAGCTGAAGTTAAAAAAAAAATAAGAAAGATTCTTTGCTTGAGACATTTAATTGTAGACTGTTGAAGCAATGCCAGAAAACCAATTATGCACCTTTTCCCTACTGACAGCTTCTTGCTTAGTTTATCTTTTAGTGGCTTCAGATATCTACACGAACAGATTCAATTCTTGCTTAAATCTTTTTTTGATCATCTGTTGAGTGACTTGAGAACTCCAGTTGTAACTGAGTATTGCTCTTTGATTTTGTAACCCATAATTTTCGTCCTTTTATTTCATGAAGTACTGTTCCTTTTGCCCATGAACTTCTAGTGTCATGCAGGTACAAGTACATTCCTAGATCATTTTTAATAGGGAGTTTGTGTTAGAGCTCATAACTACTATGAGCTTTTTGTCTCATAAGCAAGCTTTGAAGAGTTTAAGAAGCAGAAAGGGAGCAAGAACTCTGTGTCTCTCATTAGGTGCTGACAGAACGGGCTTAATATCCAAAATTACTGTACCAGAAGTTATCCATGACTTGCATTTTACCCTAATGCATACAGGACTCAGTATTCATAAGACAGTCTGAGCTGACTCACAAATAACTACTATTATGATTCAGTGTAGACAAAATGAAGTCTAAGAACATACAATTGCAGCCTCTTGTAGGTATTTCAGTGAAAAGTAATGTTTAGCTCTTGCTAAGAGCTAACATGGTCCCACAAAAAACAGGAACGGCAAGAAGTGTGTCATGATTCAGCCATTTATGTTAAAAGCATATTCTAGCAGAATAGTGTTGACAAGATCTATTTCAGCTGGGTGAAGATATCAGGTTGCTTTTGCTGATTGAACAATGACACATCATGATACAATAAATCTGTGAGCAACAGGATGGCAGTGACTGACCCTATAGTATGAATATGAAAATACATAATGTATCTTCTACATTGTTGGTTTGATTTGGGAAGAGAATAAGGCATGACACCAGGTGGATCAGGAATCCTTTCTCAGCATTTATCTGGAAATATAACTGGATGGAATTTCCTATGATAAGAGAGAGCAGGGAAAAGTGATGTATGAATTTCAGAACCAGGATCATAAGCTGTCAGGCAATGATAGCAGTGTGCAATATTAATATATGCATCTCACATGGGGAGGTGATAAATGAGACAGCCCTGTGACAAATTGCATAGGCATGTAATAAATAAGATTACCACATAACTCTGCAATTTATCAGATGCCTTTTACCATTACCTGCCCACTAATCCATCTCTCAGGGATTTATTTTCACAATCCAGATTCCTCCACAGCTTGAAACACCCTACTTCCTTTAAAGTTCAACCTGCCAAAGAAACTTTTCTCTTGTTCTCCCTGCAGTAACTCTGCCAGAAGCACATAATGAGCTCACCTGGGCTGTGGAACTTTAACAACTTTCCTGTACATGAAGATGTCCTCACAATTCTAACATACATTAATTCTCAGCACAGGAAATGGGCCACTGAAAATCAGTTTCCCCAACTTTGCAATGGGCCATATAACTCTTTCTTATATTAAAATCTGTTACATACATTTTTTTAAACTATTTTACATTTCTAGATGTTTTTCTTTCATAGCGCAGTTAGCCATGTACTGCTTCAGATATAGTTTTGTAGAGGTAAGATTAAGTGTAATAATCCACTTAAGGAATGGGACCAATTAGCTTTGCCTGCTAAATTAATCTCCCTGAGTTTATTAAGACCCCTTCCCATCCCAATAAGTCTGAAACACCAACTGTTTCTAATAATGAAATATACTTCAATCTTTCACCCTGCTTTCTTTTCACTGCAGAATTGCTTCTGGCAAAGCTCAAAGCCACAAGTCTGTCTGGATTACTGATTTCAAATGTGTTACCTCACAATTATTACAAGTGAATGTCATTTAACAGGGAAGGATGTATTTGAAAGGGAGCTGATTTAAAAACCCTTAAGCAAATTATATTTTTTTTCTTTTATAAGTGATGTGATTTTGTAGATATGGCCTCTTCATCAGAAAATTACAGGTCTTTTTCAAGGTGAGGTTTTGGGGATATTTTTTTATCATTTATGAAATTTGTCTAAGTATGGATACATTTTATTTCTTCCATTTTTAATTCCTCTATTTTATACAGAGGCTTTTCTTCCCACATTTTTTTTAAAGATTCCTAAGAAGTCTGTCATGGTACCTGGATACACAACAGTTCTTTACTGGCCATTTTTGGGGGGTTTTTCTGCTTTTTCCCCTAAATGGTATTCTGAAAGTTTACTTCATTTTAGAAATTCATGATAAATGTTTCAGTGTCACATTTTAAGAACCAATAGCTTCAGTTTATTGTCTGATCAACTCCACTGTGTCTGAAATACTTTTTTTCCCTTCAGCTTTAATTCTGTGAAAATACTTGAAATCTTATAGTTATGTTCATTCAAGATGAAATGAAGCTCTAAAAAGTGATAGATTTGTGTGCTGGTGTGTATAAGAGAGAAAAACAAAATTTCCATCATTTTTCCAGCCATTAAACTTGTTTCCCCCAAAATGGTAAAAAATCCTCACATTACTTGAAAGTTCTTATGGTTTTGGACATTATTGTCTTAATTTCATAAGACAGACACATACAAATAAAGTTATTTGAAGTCATTTATAAATGTTTTATGTCTGCTTTTGAACCCTGTATGGTTGGATTAGTGGAATTCTAGTATTTTGATTTTATACAAAAAATATCTTAAAAAGTGAATATAAGTATGTAAACAAAAATAAGTTTGGATAAAACTGTCTATATTGGTTTCTTTCACTCTTTTAGATTTTGTGAATCCTAGCAAAATTCATACTTATTTGTATATTCTGAAATTCTCTACCTGTATATTAAAGAAGTAATTTTTTGATTTGTTCACATATTTATCTATCTTGACAAATACATGAATGGTAAGATCTCTTTGAAGGAACTTGCCATCTTCTTGCAGTATCATTTAATAGCTTTCAATTTACTTGACTTGCTGTTTTAGAAACCAGTTACACTTGATTTTATGGGCAGCCATGAGTTGCCTTTCTGGATGACCAACAGTAGCTACCCAGTAACTGCGTGTCCATGTGTTTTATGTTCATAAAGACCAAACACTTGTAATTATGTAAGTTAAACACTTCTAAATCACTTATCCTGAAAGCATTTCACCCAAGCAGACTTTAAATCTTGCAGTGTAATGTGTGTTTCGTTTCTGTAGTAAGTCCTGTGTGTTACTGCTTGCTTAAAGATGTGCTATGTCCAGGTGATGGTCCATCACTGGGACAGGGAGGTCACTAACTCCTGGTTGGCAGAGTTTACAGTATACAGGCATTCAGCCAGCGCAGTGTTAAAAGGTCATGAAATGCAGGAAGTTTTAGTATGAGACAGGGAGGGAATTAATGAGGCTTATCCAAGGGTGGGATATTCCTTCCCTCTTTGCATGCCATAGACAGACTAAAGCTTGGTACGGTTCTTGACGTACTGTTCCTCTTGTAGCCCAGTTGGCTGGGCTGTTGTACTGTAGGGATTTTTTACTCATAGTAGTACCAAAATAGCTCCTTCTAGCCAGATATAAACTAAGCAGAAGATGTGGTCTGAACTAACTCTTTCAGGGTTTTTTTTTTTTGAGTGCTTATATGTTCCTTTTAATTCATAATGTTTAGGATCAATACCCTAATTGCAGTTAATTTCAGTGAGAGTGGGCTCCAACTAGCTTTTGAAACTCTGTCTGTAGGGATTCAAAGTCTGCAGTGTTCATGAGATGTAGCTGTTGTTAATAACATTCTCTTTTTAAAGGCTAGTGAACGTTCACAGAGGCATGTGCTGCATATGGTCTGCAGACCTAGCCCTTTTGTGAACTCTGGGACTGCTGGCTCCTCTTTGACCTCACACATGAATTTCCTACTTTGAAGTCTATATGGAAGAGGAGAGATGGATTTCATTGCAATATACTGTAGAAAACAGATGAGTTGTGTACTTAGACAGGGAACACAGTTGCACTGTTGTGTCCCTGGTTTAGCTTAGCTGAAAGACCAAGTGAGTTGCCTAACTTTTAGAGGGACTATTAGTATGGGGAGGATCAGAAAATGAAACCTAATCCTCTTGTGTCCTAGGTTGTCATAACTGTTATACCATCCTCCTCTGTGTATTGTCAGTTGTAGATTATGAAAGCTTTCTGTGTCCCAGGATACAGCTTGGGTTTCTGTCTGTTTCTTAATATTTGTACATATCAGAGTTGGTTTATATGTTGAGGTAGAATTTAAATAATAAGAAACATGGTCTTGAAAATAACTTCTTATAGATCTCTGTTAGTGCTACTTGTGAGGGAGGAAAGTAAGTCTTTTTTCTTAGTGTGCCATTTATCAGTGAGCACAGTGGCTCAGAGCAATTTTGTGCTCTTCTCATGTCCCAGGTGTCCTCATATAGATTTTCGCTTCTGCTAGCAGGATGGAACCCTGAAACGCAACCTGATGCTTTGTCTTGATGAGCTGCTCTTTATTGACTTCATAGGTATTTGTTCTTACAGCACAGGGGTAAAGAGAAAGTTAGGTCCTACAAAACAATCCGTACACTTTTTTGTTTCTTTCAATATCCCATGAGCAGAAGTTAGAATTTTTTGATTAAGAACATTTCATTATTAAACAAGAATCTATCTCAATGGGCTAACCTGTTTTGCTGAGCCAGCCCAGTTAATCTATTTAACCATTTAATCTATGGTTAAATCTTTAACCATAGATTTTGCTGTGCACTTGTGATTCCTGAAGACACTCGGCAGTAGTAGAATTTTCTTATGGACCCTGAAATCATTAGCAAAGTTAGAAGGAGAATGAGCTTCTGCAGCTGATTCTATGTTAAATAAAATAATCTGTGCGGAGGAGAAATTATGAAGGTATTTATATTCAGACCCATGAAATTTTAGTATCTGTAGCAATCGGTAAAATCTTAGTGGAATTTCAAAAGATGTCAAAGGCATCAAAACCTGTTGCTTTGTATTTATGTCATGAAAGATGGTACCAGGATGTTCTGGGGTTTTGGAGAGATTTCAGAAATCAGTAATTTGTAATGTACTTTTATTGATTTTTCTGTTATTTGTAGATACTGGAAGGGGCATGACTTTGATGGCAATGAAACATGTTTGGTTCATTTAGCTGCAGTAAACATGACTTACATTGAGAGGAAAACAAAGCAATGTCTTCTTGTATTTTACTCTTCTTTTTAAAGTGGCACAAAGAGAGTACCAAATATAGATGTTTCCTTCTTATTTTTTTTGTTATATCTATTGAGTTGGCTGAGTTTCACCAATAGCAGCAGACATCTGATGGGGGAAAAAGAAGCAAAATTATTTTAACTGAGATATTTCCACTTGTACATTTCATAGCCATGCAATCCCAAACAAAAAATCTTACTTTGATCATTTTCCTTCAAATTTTGTGTAGCTGTGTTTATAACAAACCTTATTCTCGCAGTTTCATCTAAAAAAGTAGTGCACCTTATTCACTGAATAATATGTGAACATCTGTAGTCTACAACTCATGTAATTTTTCTGATTTGGATTTTGGAGCATAAATTTGCATATATTATTAGTTCCAAGCTTCTGAACTAATTTATATCCATGGAGGATTTAGATCTTTCTGCAGAAATATTTGAACCATAATTATTTTTTCTATCTTGCCATCTTTGGCTTTTGTTCTATTATATGCCTTTAAAATTAATTGAAAAAGTGATGAAAATCATTAATTTTAAAAAGTTTAAAAAAAACTTTTTCAGATAGTGAAATATACTTAAGTATGAAGGGATATTTTTGTGATGTTACTCCATTGCATTTTCAGTATCCTCTTAGCTTTATATTCATTTGGTATCTATATTTTAAATAGATAAGGTATGTTAATACCATATTTCATGTTTTCTTACTTGTTTAGTTGGTAGTACTGTTAGAGATATGAAGGGAGTAATTCTGATGTGTTCTGAAAGTAACTAAAGGTAATGAAGTGTTCTGGAAAATACAAATGAACGTCTGAGTCCTTACCCATTTAAGTGCTATTTGTATGCAGTATATTTCGTTAATACTGTATTCATAATAATGCAAAGAAATCTAATTTTGTTGCCAGGGAGCATGGAATCAGATTTAGCATTTATTTAAGCTACACTTCACTTTTATGACTTGGGGGGAAAAGAATGCATATGTGTATGAATACATATTGGGGAGGGGGGAATAGGGGAGCAGATCGTTCAGTTTTAAAGATGAATCATCTGTTTAGCTCTATAAAATGAAAGTGGATAACAAAAAAAAGATGATAGCTTGTGAAGGAACATACTGACATCTCCTTTCTTTTCCTACTAGTAAAATGGCTCTTTGTAGATAAGTGTAGTATTGAAGGCTTTCTTTGGGTGATATAAGGAGATACAACCACTGCAGTATCCTTTTTTCTACTCATGGGGTAAAGTAGTAATGGCTCAGTCACTGTCACTCCACATACATAACTAGAAAGAATTATTTTCACAAAAGATGAGATTGATGGCAGCATGTGCTGCTGGAAAGTTGTGAAGATGACATTGGCAGTGAGATAAAAGGATCGTACCATCTGAAAGTGGAACTGATCTTTATTGGGCATTGGGACATCCATTTGAATTTGTGAAGCAAGAACAAGGAGCTAGTCATAAGGTTCCCAGTGAAAGAGTTGCAGCTGATTATTTACCTCATTCTCCCACAAGAAAAAAAAAAGTAATATCCAAAAAGACACTGAGGTAGCTTTGTACAAAAAAAGGCATTGAGAATACTTTAGATGAGAAGGTAATTTCATTTAAGTAAAGTATTTGTATTGTGAAAACATAGGTTAATTGGAAGAAAAAAAAAATGACAAATTTTGCTGAAATTTTTTTCTCGCTAGCTGGTGATAGAGAAAATACCTCTATAGGAATCCTTTCATATTTTTTTTTTTTCTATACAAACAAAATATGATCCCTTCTCGCATAAGAGAAGAGTGCATTCCTCATTTTTGACCGAGAAATGTCATTTAAAGATAACAGTTGTAGTTAACACAGGGTTTTGGCATAAAATCCCTTAAGTAGCTGTAAGGGAGATACCAGTTCTGTTCTGAACAAAATTACTTTGGCCATGCCCTCTCTATGTGGATCAACAAAAGTATAGAGCCAGTGTTACTTTCCATACCCAATTGAATTCTTTATAGATGTTCATCTGATCTCTCAGGGTCATCTGTATCAACCTCTGCTCAAAGCAAGACTAACTTAAAAGTGAAATCAAATAGCTTAGGGTGTTGCCATCAAATTTTAGTATGTTTAAGGGTGGAGATACCACAACCTCACTGAACAACCTTTCCCAGTGTTTGACCAGCCTCAACATGAAAAGTTTTATCATCTAATCAGAATTTCCTTTGCTACAATTTTTGAACATCATAGCTTCTTTTTCATGATGCACCTACCTACTACAGAAAAATGTAGTTTCATCCTCCGTAATTACGGGTTATGCATCTGAAGACAGTGAAAAGACCTCTCCCTTAGCCGCCTTTTCTTGGCTGAACAAACCCAGCTCTCTCTACCTTATCTCATGTCCTCCAGTTCTCTTACCACGTTGCTAGCCCTCTGTTGTAGTCACTCAATTTTTTTCTTTCTTTTTTTTTTTTTTTT
>KL289299.1:22250-60733 GCA_000699545.1 Podiceps cristatus | reverse complement strand
GCACTAGGGGATCCACCAATTGAGCTGACCCTGCCCAATCAAAACCTTTACGTACTGTAGAAGGAGATAAAGTTCCCGTTGTGCATGTAAAAAACATTGCCTTTTTGAAGCTCATACAGTTGGCCCCGGCCCATCGATCCAGCCTGTCCAGGTCCCTCTGCAGAGCCTTCCTGCCCTCGAGCAGACCAACACTCCCGCCTAACTTAGTGTCATCTGCAAACTTACTGAGGGTGCATTCAATCCCCTCATCCAGATCATCAATAAAGATATTAAACAGGAGTGGCCCCAAAACTGAGCCCTGGGGAACTTGACTTGTGACAAGCCGCCAACTGAATTTCACTCCATTCACCACCACTGTCTGGGCCCAGCCATCCAGCCTGTGTTTGATCCAGGAGAGTGTACACCTGTCCAAGCCATGGGCAACCATTCTTTTTCATGAGAATGCTTTGGAGAACAGTATCAAAAGCTTTACTGAAGTCCAGGTAAATAACATCCACAGCCTTTCCCTCATCCACCAAGCAGGTCACGTTGTTGTAGAAGGAGATCGGGTTCATTAAGCAGAACCTGCCCTTCATGAATCCATGCTGACTGGGCCTGATCATCTGGTTGTCCTGTACATTGTGTGCAATGGCACCCAAGATGATTTGTTCCATGATCTTCCCCAGCACTGAGGTCAGACTGACAGGTCTGTAGTTCCCCAGATCCTCCTTCCAGCCCTTCTTGTAGATGGGCGTTGCATTTGCCACCCTCCCCGGTTAGCCAGGACTGCTGAAAAAATATGAGAAGTGGCTTGGTGGTCACATCTGCCAGTTCCTTCAGCACTCTCGGGAGTAACTCATTGGCCCCATAGACTTGTGTCTGTCTAGGTGGTGCAGCAGGTCACTAACCATTTCCTCTTGGATTATGGCGATCTAATTCTGTTCCCCATCTGCGTCTTCCAGCTCAAGGGGCTGGGTACCCAGCAAACAACTAGTCCTGCAATTAAAGACTGAAGCAAAGAAGGCATTAAGTACCTCAGCCTTTTCCTCATCCTTGGTCACAGTGTTTCCCCCTGCATCCAATAAAGTAGGAAGGAGGAAGATTCTCCCCAGTCCCCTTTTTGTTAATGTATTTGTAGAAGCATTTTTAATTGTCTTTTACAGCAACAGCCAGACTGAGTTCAAGTTGGGCTTTGGCCGTTCTAATTTTTTCCCTGCATAGCTTCACTGCGTCTTTGTAGTCCTTCTGACTGCCTGGCCCTTTGCCAAAGGCCATAAATTCTCCTTTTGTTCCCAAGTTCCAGCCAAAGCTCTCCATTCAGCCAGGCTGGTCTTCTACCTCGCCATCCTGTCTTTCGGACGTGGGGAAGGCCTTTTCCTGCACCTTTAGGACTTCCTTCTTGAGGAGTGCCCAGCCTTCCTGCACTCCTTTGCCCTTCAGGACTGCCTCCCAAGGGGCTCTGCCAGTCAGTCTTCTGAACAGGCCAAAGTCTGCCCTGTGGAAGTCCAAGGTGGCAGGTCTGCTAACCTCCCTCCTGACTTCTCTGAGAATTGAAAACTCAATTATTATTTCATGATCACTATGCCCCAGGCAGCCTGCAACCATTACATCTCCTACAAGTCCTTCTCTGTTAACAAGCAGCCAGTCCAGGAGGGCACCCTCTCTAGTTGTCTCCTTCACTAGCTGTGCCAGGAAATTATCTTCCACACACTCCATGAACCTCCAGGATTTTTCCTTCTCTGCTGTGTTGTATTCCCAGCACACGTCTGGGAAGTTGAAGCCCCCCACAAGAGGGGGTGATCGTGAAACATCTCCCAACTGCTTGTAGCGTAGTCTGTATCTTCAGACAGTATGTTGACTGGGAAATGTT
The DNA here is from genome assembly GCA_000699545.1 of Podiceps cristatus. Classification (NCBI taxonomy): domain Eukaryota; kingdom Metazoa; phylum Chordata; class Aves; order Podicipediformes; family Podicipedidae; genus Podiceps; species Podiceps cristatus. The sequence goes on along the minus strand of KL289299.1, from coordinate 58,884 downwards.
TCATCATTAAAATAAATTAAATTGCAAAAAAGCGATGTTATATCCTGAAAATTATTTTTGCCATATTATTTTCTGTTTGACTAGTATTCTGTTTCTAAACATCTGAAAGTGATTTTGAAGAAAAGTTCTTCAATAGACACCCTAAATTTTGAGATGTTGATCTAAATCGTAAGAAATTTTCACTGAGATTTTTGAAGTCCTAACCATTCTTTTATACTTAGATGCATGTATATGTAAAGAGATCACATATATCAGATGTAAAACATTCAAATTAATTTTTATAAGCATATTATTAAGGCTAATATTGAGATTTTGCTTCTGTTGCAGGTACATATATGTAGATAGATGGAATGTGAATCAGTTTATCCTTACTGGAGTAGGAATCCTTCATGAAGTAAAATTTTATGGTCATGTAACTGGACTCTACTAAGATAGCCCGATGCCTTTTTGCTCCAGCTGCAGGAGGCATTGCCCTCGCAGGCTCTCGTCCTGCTGGGGGACTTCAGCCACCCTGATGTCTGCTGGGGAAGTAGCACAGCGAGCTGCAGGCAATCCAGAAGACTCCTGGAATGCATAGCAGGCAGCTTCTTGAGACAGGTTATCGATAGACAGCCCTACACAAAGGGATGCTATACAGGACCTGATGGTCACCAATGGCATGTGAGCTAATTGGTAACACCAAGGTTGGAGGCAGCCTGGGATGAAGTGATCATGCACTGGTGGAGTTCACCATCTTGACGGAGGTGAGACCAGCAAAGGACCCTGAATTTTAGGAAAGCAAACTTCCAGCTCTTCAAGGAGTTAGTCAATAGGACACCCTGAGAAACTGCCCTCAGGGGCAAGTGAGCAGAACAGAGCTGGCAGATCTTTAAGGAGGTGATCCACAGAGCGCAGGAGCTCTTGGTCCCCAGAAGTAGGAAATTGGGATAAGAGAGCAAGAGATTGGCATGGCTGAGTTGAGAGCTGCTGATCAAAGTAAAGGGCAAGAGGGAAATGCACAGGCAGTGGAAGCAGGAACGGGTGTCCTGGGCAGAGTATAGAGACGCTGCCTGGTTGTGTAGGGATGGGGTCAGGAAGGCCAAGGCACAGCTGGAGCTGAACTCAGCAAGGGAAGCCAAGAATAGCAAGAAGAGCTTCTCCAGGTACATCAACCAGAAAAGGAAGGAGAAAGAAAGTGTACCCCGCCTTATGGGGAGGAGGGGCAAACTAGTAACAACAGATGTGGAGAAAACAAAGATACTCACCAACTTTTTTCCTCAGTCTTCACTGGCAACCTGTCTTCCCGCACCTCTCGAGTAGATGGATTGCACGACGGGGGCTTGGGGAGCGCAGTTCCTCCCACTGTAAGGGAAGATCAGGTTCGTGACCACATGAGGAATCTGAACATACATAAGTCTATGGGACCTGACAAGACGCATCCCAGAGTCCTGAAGGAAATGGCTGATGTAGTTGCCAAGCCACTCTCCATGATATTTGATAAGTCATGTCAGTCAAGTGAAGACCCTGGGGACTGGAAAAAGGGAAACATTGCCCCCGTTTATAAAAAGGGTAGAAAGGAAGACCCTGGGAACTACTGACCTGTCAGCCTCACCTCTGTGCCTGGGAAGGTCATGGAGCGGATCCTCCTCAAAACCATTCTAAGGCACACAGATAACAAGGAGGTGACTGGGGACAGCCAACATGGCTTCACCAATGGCAAATTGTGCCTGACCAACCTAGTGGCCTTCTAAGGCTCGAGGGAGGGGATTCTGCCCCTCTGCTGCACTGTGATGAGGCCCCACGTGGAGTACTGAGTCCTGCCTTGGAACTTGCAGCACAGGAGAGAAACGGACCTATTGGAGCAGGTCCATAGGAGGCCACAAAAATGATCAGAGGGCTGTAGCACCTCTCCTGTGAGAAAAAGCTGAGAGACTTGGGGTTGTTCAGCCTGGAGAAGAGAAGGCTCCGGAGAGATCTAATTGTAGCCTCTCAATACTTACAGGGGGCCTATAAGAAACACATGGAAAACTTTTTAGTAGGGCTTGTAGTGACAGGACAAGGGGAATGGTTTTAAACTGAAAGAAGGGAGATATAGACTAGACATAAGAAAGAAATTCTTTACAATGCAGGTGGTGAAGCCCTGGCACAGGTTCCTAGAGAAGTGGTAGAAGCCCCGTCCCTGGAAATATTCAAGGCCAGGTTGGATGTGGCTCTGGGCAACCTGATCTAGTTGCAGATGGCCCTGCTCATGGCAGGGGGGGTGGACTAGATGGCCTTTAGAGGTCCCTTCTAGACAAGATTATTCTATGATTCTATGATCTACACACAGCAGTAGACTTTGCAAGGTCTGACTTAGAGCTCTGAATGACTTATGCTGTATACCCAGGTGGCGTAACCTGTAGTTTGACTCCAGCTTGGCTTTGTGAAGCTTTTCCTAGTAAAAAAGCCCAACTTGGTTTTGACCACAGACATACTGTCAACATTGAAAATAAAAAGTCAGTACAATAGTCTGTGGTCTTGTTCAGCAAAAAAGCTGAGAATGAAGAAAAAAATGATTCTTCATCATGAGCGTTATGGTTCTTTATTGGGTTGCTTGGTTATCTTTTTAGAAGTGGAATCTAATTTTTTTTTAATTTTTTATTTCTGTTTCCTAAAATTGAGGTCATCTGTCTTGTGGGTTTTTAAGTAACATAATGAAAAAAAGAAAATTAAGAAACGGAATGGTGAAAACTGTGTCTTCTGGGATAACACAGTATCAGCTGCAAAAGTCGTACCCCTGCTTACGGCACTTGAAATAAACTGTACTGGTCAGGTCTATAAACTGTTTTTTGTACCACTGGCCTAATGCATTCTGGGTTACTGCAGTGGGTCTGCTAACACCAAGTGAATGAATGCTACAGAAGATGTGCACAAAGTCTAGCAATGCCTGTTTAATGCTGAATGGCCTCCTGTGCCTGATTAATTGGACAGATTATTGGGAAAGTAAACAGGTATTTTCACTTGCTATTGCACTTGAGTTCTAGTGTGTATCGTAGAGAGTTATGGACAGGTTAAAACATGCACTAAATAGTCATGTTCCTTAGCTGCTTTGATCTACCAACTGAGCCCAAATTTAAGGATCGTACCAAGTCTGTCATAAAATGGAAAAATTGTGCAACCTAAGTGCTGTTTAGTTTCTTCTCTCTCTTTCAATGTGCATTATGGTATAAAATATTGTTGGCTTTATCTTAATAAACTTGTAAAGCACATTACAAACTTTTAACTAATTCCTGAAATTTGATTTGTAAACACAGGTACCAAAGCAATGAATACAGGAAGCTTTGTGACCAAATAAACTTAGTACAAACTCTGCCATAGTGACATTAAACATCATTGCAAATTCAGTGAAGCTAAATAACTGTCTAAATAGGGTGGTAAAGAAAATAATGAGGAATGATCTTAGACCTATTAGCAGCTAATGGAAAAATCAAAAAACCTGCTTCCGTCTATGTTCCTGATGTGGCAGGAACCAGTAAAACTTGCTGATTACTGGGTCAGCACAAAATACAAAGGACTTCTTAGCAGAAAGCAGTAAAATCTAAGAAGTGTTCCAAATAAATCAGTTGCCAACTATTTCCATGCAACAGGGTTAGCTGAACACTCAGGGCAGAGATGCACCAAACTGTTACCTGGAGTTATACCTGCCTTCCACAAGTCAGTGTTTCCAAAAGTAAAGCACTTCTACTTGATTTAGAGCCTTGGGAATACTATCTAGATCTAATATCCATTTATCCAGACTATTGTTAAACTGGAAGAGTACAAATTACACAAAAATGCCACTTTTGAATGAAGCCTGATTGCAGTGAAGTACTAGCTGTTCTGGTACTCTGAGATAATGGAAATACTGGTCAATGGTAATAGCAAATCATTAAAAGTAGGTAGAAAATAATTCTACTTTTTCATCTCATTTTTTACATTTTGTTTGCTGCAGTTACCTTTAATACAACATTTGTATTTAAAAACAAAAAGTTACTTTCTGCCAAAAAAAACCCCAGAACTGCTTCTATTTTCAGATTTATTTCTGAGCAGATAAATTTGTCAAAAATAGGTCTTTTTGTATGAAAAAGTCCATTTTAAATGTGTCATACTTTTAAACTAAAAAGGTCAAAAGCAATTTTCACCATTCACAGTGTATTCCTGGGAAACTATTAATTCAAAGTAGAGTTCAGAATGTAAACACAATCATAAACCTGTGAGTCTACGTTGACTTTTCACCCTTATTAGAGAACAACAAATTGTGAAATACAGTACTTGCCTTCAGGATACAAATGTTTGTTTAACTGTAATAAAATGCAGGGTAGAATATATGTCTTCCTCACTCATCTGGTGGGGGAGGCTGTTTGGAAGGGCTGTCCATACGCTGTTTTCATAATGACTGGGACAGGTCTCAGAATAATTGCATTCAGCTAATGAATAAGACATATATCTATTTACCTCAGCTCTGGTGCTTCTGTGAACCCAGCTATCTTCCTTTCTTTTCAGATTTTTTATTTAACATGAAACTGTGTGGGAAGTGTAACACTTCATGCAGGATGCATGACAACTTTAAGTTTAATGCTGACACTTTAAGTCCTTGTTGCCCAAGAGCTACTAATTTAATTAAAGACTGCTATGCTGGAATTAGTAGAGAAATAAAATACCCCTTCAGAGAAATTTCATTGAAAAAGATTAAGAGAACAAGTGGAAAAAAAGAAAATTACATCCACAAGCCGGTTTCTCTCCACTGACTATAAAAAGAATGTAGGATGACTAGCAGGGTTGGACATGTCAAATTGTAGACATCTAATGTTAGCTGAAATGATCTCCCCTTTGTAATTCAAAGATTAACCTTTGGTCTCCCTAGTGAATACTCATTGAATTTCAGTTTAGATGCTTCCAAGTTTTCGTGGGGTTTTTTTCAATAAAACATTAATAGTGAAAGGAATATAGGAAATACTTGAGTTTATTGGGGCACCTATTTTAAGTGAGGCTTATAGTTAGTGACTCCTGTATTTATGTAACTTTTCTTTGAGTTTCATTGTCATGATTTCTACCTCAACTTTCATAACTTTTAAAGATCTCAACTATTAAAAAGCATCACTGGACTTGTTTGGAAAATGCAGTCAGGTATTTTCAGTGATTTTTGCCCTTGTGTTTGAGGTCAGTGAAGAATAAAATGATGAGAGACAAGGCAATTACTGTATTTATATTCTAAATATATTTACTTCTTCTGTCTGTCCCTGATTTTTTCCATCAGCAGTGAGATCTACTTGCATATTTAATTGAAAGTAACTTTCAAAATCATATTTGTGATAGTTAGCAGAACTCTGAGTTTATACTTATGTGGCAAAAAAATTCACATAAGAAACTCTCATGCTCTTATCCAAGTGTAGAACTAAATAAAATACTCTGTAGCTCACCATTATTGTTCCAGTTCTGAATACTCTGTGACAAAGCTTATATTTAAGTTACAGTGTTAAAAATAATATTGGTGAATAATACTGCATGATTAGTGTGAACAAATACAATTATGATGTTTCTTAAATCAGTAAGAACAAGGTTACATACTAAAAATCAAGAAAAAGCCTCCAGTACATCTGATAACTTGAATTTTGATCTCATTTTAAATTTATTTAAAATATTGTGAATTTAGAGTAACCACACTGAAATATTGTACTAGGGCAAAAGGATGAGACTCAATATCATAGGTTTCATGTTCCAGGAGGATGGTTCTAGATGGGGTGAGACTTAGGCCACTTCTCTTGAAAGGCTAGCTGATCTCTGAAATGTTACCATCTTTCCTAATTATAAAGGAGAAGCCTCCGTAACTTGATGACCAAGTGCTGATTTACATTATCATATTTTTTTCATAAAAAGTAAATATCCACCATAACTCTGTCAAAGTTAAAGCAAAACGAATTCAAGTAGCTGAAGCAGGTAAAGCTGGGCTTCCACAGCCCTCACCAGGTCCTTTATAATTGCCTTGATGAAATTAGGTTACTCTAATTAAACCCATCATATGTATCAAAGAATAATGCTTTTAGTTATGCATATGCAGTAGCTAAATAAATTTTAATATTTTTAACATTTTAATAACTAAGCTTTTATTTCTCTCAATATGCAGATAGGGTAAGATGGCTGAACTATCACGACCTCAGTTCTCCAGCTACAGATGGTCTTAATGTTGTCAGATCAGTAGGTCAGGAACTTCTCCCCACCCCAGTGACCTCCGACTGACCTGTGCTAAGTTGCTAACTCAAGGTGTATTTTATTGCAGGTTCAGTGAGGATCCCTATACTTAGGTAAAACCTTTACACACTATAAATAGATTCTGAGTGCCTCTTTCTTCTTTTATATGAAGTGACTACAGCTGTAGGAGATAACGTATAATCTACAGAGAAGCCGTATTTAAACCCCATTCAAACTGCTGGCATCTTGGGCATAGTAGCAAACAGCTCCTGATGGTGTTGCTAGTGAATTGTCGCAGTCTGTGCTGAATCCTCTGTTGCTGCAGCTACACTGGCAACAGTGTCTTACCTGGTTTAAATTTAGTTGAAATACACGTACATGAGGCGCATACATAGCACTGACTGCACTATATGCATGCATAAGTCAAGACAGTTAAACCAACGGCAGCCCACCTGCAGGATAATTTTATATGTCCTTTGCCAACCCTTTAGAAGAACTGCTGCTGTCAACATTTAAGTGATATTTAATGGTGAAAGTGGAGGCACAGTGCCCACTGTGTCGGTGCAAGGCTCAATGCCAAAAGGCAGGAGGTGTCCTGTCGCCTTACCATGGCTGGTGGGAGAGGTGGTGAGAAACCCTGCATTTGGCCTCTGACAGTAAGAAAACTATAAATCTTTTCTTCAGTCCCTGAAATAATCTATGTGGCACAACAGAAAAAGTGTTTACTTGTTCTCTGTTCGTATTTTTCCTTCTCCTGCTACAGCTTAATACGAGGGCTGTTCACTGTCTCTTAGCTAAAAGAGCTTTCCATTAGAAAATATGGTTTCATTAGCATCATACAGTTTTGTGAAAATATACTGGTACTGAAAGACAGAATTTTCTGATTATTGCCCCGGAACACCTTTGCAGACGGAGAAGAATGGCACTGGGTTTTTTTAAGTGCACTCTAGTGAGTTGGTTCTGTCTTTGAATGTGAACACACTGATGCCTGTGTACGTGGGCCCCGCTGACTGAGGAATTGTGTTAGCATGTGTTAGCGTATCATTCCTTGGAGAGAAAAGGCAGTGAACAGCGAGGTAGGAGGCCAAGTTGTTCAACTTTGCCGTTAAGTCTAGCATTTGTTGTAGGATGTGAATGGATGGATGCAGATAGCCATGCATTCAGCAGGGCCATTTTCCAGCCCAGGTGACTCTGTGGTGTTACTCTCAAAAGAGAGGCACCTTACAGTGCAGCCAGGAATTCGGTGTTGGCGTAATCAGAAGTTTTAACTGCAACTAAAATACTATGAACCGTTATTATTACCAGTCAGTTATGTTGTAACACTCAGTGAATACTAACACTCCACATTCCAAGTTATCTCCTTAATACAAACTAAATCCCATTAACAATATTAAAGCTAAAGATTGCCATGCAGACACCCCTTCTGGCGAATTCTCCCCTTGCTCTGGCTTTATGCTCACTTCACTGCTCCTCTGGGCCCTAAGGTCAGTGACGTCAGCGTCTGGGGCTGGGCACAATGTTAAGATGAGCTATGAAGCATCCTGAGATACTTACTGGGAAGTTGTTCAGGATAGAAGAATTCCTTTGCTGGAATGGCATGTTCCCAATTCTTAAATTTGTATTACTATTAGTAACCAGCCTCTGGTGAGTTTTTGATGCCCCTGGGACCTCTAGTAACACTCTGCTCTGGCCTTCAAGGCCTTTGCTGTCGCCCCTTGCCTGTACTCCTTTATGCTTCATCATTATTCTGTGGTCATAGACAGTTCATTGTACACAGCATATCTACTTGTTATTCATACCTGTGTCAAAATTCTTAACAGTAGACATTACACCACACAACTATACAAAGCTAAGCAAAACTAAAACAAATTAGGCAATAGCCCAGTCATTAGGTGGTTGCTACTGCAACTAAACAAGCTGAACAAAGTTCCAGGCAAGCCCAAACAAGACAAAGCATAGCAAATCCTGAAGGCCTTGTTAGCCTAGCACAAAGCCTATGACCTGTCATCAGCAATCAAGTACTGTGTTTGCAGGATTCACATGGCAGCGTGTCTGAGCTGATTACCCCGGCGAACGGCAGCTACCTGACTTCTCCAGTGAAGTTCATTCACACTTGGTCAGTATGGAGTGCTAACAGCCTGGTCATGTGTATGTCTCTCTTTTGCTATGCATTGTCCTGAGTGCAGCATTGACCAATAATTATGTAATTTATCAAAACTTGTATGATTTAAAGAACTCGTTTATGATACTTTAGCCTATGTGCACAGAAGTAACAAGGTAGTGTACCAAAATGTTGTTAGAGATATGTACAGTGCATCTGATTTTGCCAGCTTCCTTAAGCTCAAAGGTTCTGACTTCCCTCACAGGTTTTGCAGAAATGAGGATTTATCTGCACAGAACCATTTTCTGGATTAGAGTTTGGGTTTGGATAGCACTTTTAAAATCAAATTAAAGAATATATTTTGTCAGCATCAAGAATTGACAATACTATTGTTAGTAGTAGTTTCATAAGGCACTTGTGCAGTCATGAGTAGTTGTGTCATGCTGCCATGGAGGTATTATACTGATTTACAGATTTTTTTCAAGAGACATTATACATCAGACATAGGGAAGTTGACACAAAAAGTGATTATGACTGATCAGCTGACAGGCCCAGGGAAAAGTACAGCTAAGATACAGGTTTCATGCTTTATATTTTATTTTTCTGCTTTCTAGAGGACTGAAGAATGATCAGTCCTTGCACTCTCTAAAGCTTTTAGAGAGATATATAGATTGGGAGAAGGTGTAAGCTACCTCTAAACTTCTTATAGTGCTGTGCTTCCATGCACGGACTGATTCCAACAAGGAACAAAGCATCAAAATGAACAGTTGATAATGCTGTCTAGATAGGCTGCACAAAGAAAGACTGTGTGCCTTTTCAGAGAAAATTCAGGGACACTTTGCATAAATAATTGCAGAAGTGGCAACATTTGGCACCTGATCATTTATGTTTTAAGTGTAATGCAAGCATTAGCTAATTAATCATAAGAAATTTACAAATTAGTCCTCTGTCAGCAAAGAATTTGAATGATAAATACAGAGATGAGAATTTTACTCCTGGTTGGAACCCTACAATATATACTGTAAGACCGAAATGGAATAAAGCAGAGCAAGGTGTAGTGGAGAAAGGGCATTATGTCTATTAAAGGTGCAGAGAAATGAGAGGACAGGGAGAAGCAATTTACTGAGGGATAAGAAGACAGGGAAATTGTGATGGGTCTCTCATACTTATATCTCTTACATCCCCATGCTGAATTTTCAGAATTTTGAGGCTGAATTGTTGCAAGGAACTTGAATGAAAAACTTCCTTTTCCCTAATATGTTTCTAAGAAGATCAGCTTAGGTTCATAGTTGACTGCCTTTCCCTCCTCTGTAAATTTGACATGGATAGTGCTGGCAACAACAAAATCTCTAGGGAACCTGAAGAGAAAATCTCCTTGGAGAACCTCCATTCAATTTATGTATGTGGAATAGATTGGTTGGCACCAGCTACTGAAAACTGAGTTTAAGCACATTGTGAGAGACAGATTGTCTTCCAAAATTTTGTCTTTTGGAGCAGGGCCAGCACTTATTATTGGAATTGCTATAATTCATGAGATGATCTCAAGCAGTTTCTTCTATATGGGAGAGATTTCAGAAAGACATCTGAGATTTCATGTTCTCTCCTCTCCAAGTCACTGGTGAGAACAACAGAATTTCAACCAAAGACCATTGCCATCAGTGGGACTCTATTATCTTCACTGGACACTATAAAGAGCTCTCAATCTCATATAATCTCTTGCAAAGGAATTAAAAATAGGTTGATGAATTAGTGATGCTATGTAGCCATGGTAGTCTTCTTAGGTATATAAGAAATACAGAATTTTTATCTTTAATAAAATAGTATGTTCTTTGTTTTGTGCTATGCATGAGAAAATAGCTGAACTGCCTTGTATAAACCACCACTTAGGTTAACGTAATTCAAACCAAAAATAAAATATTGCAGGAATTAAATTATATAGAATGTTGGAATGCTTTGATAAGAAATGAGGATGTTTCCATCTTTTAAAATCTATTTTAAATTACAAATTTTCAATATTTTGACATTTTATTCCGATTTGAGTTGAAAACAAAATCATGAATATTTCACATTCCGAAAGAATATAAATCTCAAATTTCTTGTACTTCTCTACTTCTACTTTTCTTAATGATTGTGAAGGTTATAAGTAACCCAATTTAAATAAAAAATTACATGCAGGTAAAAAGAAACAAAAAACAAACAAACAAAAAAAAACCAAAAAAAAAAACCCAAACCAGAAACAAACCACAACTTCATATATAAACTGTTAAATTGTTGAAGATTAATATAATGTAAGTAGAATAGCAGTAATTAACAGATGGTTTGCATTCTGATCAAGAGCAAGTTTTTCCATGTACAGAAAATAATTATATAAATTATATGGAGTTTCTTGTAAATCTGCTGAATTAAGGCTTTTTGGTGGTGGTGGTGGCTTGCTTTTTTTTCTTAAGGGCCTGATTCAAGTTCATTGATACCAACGGAAAGCTCCTTTTGTTTTAAAAGGCTTTTGGATTGAGCACTCACTCCTCTAAATTAGTTACTGTATATAAAATGAATTGTGAAAAATAGGCAGTAAGGTGTCTTAAGTTGCAGAATATTTTAAAGTACGTTTCCTACTGCAATCTATACTGATAATTTAATGTGATACTTGTGCCCTTACGTTCTATCCTGAAGCACGTAAATGTCTTCAGCTGTCAGACCTTTCTTCACTGCAAAGCTTAACTGGGCTTTTAATTGAGTCCTGTTCGCTTATGAAAAATCTCATCTTAATTTATTATTGCCTTCACACTGGTCTAGCTAGCTTATCTTGGACTAAGGGCAAACATAAGAGTTCAGCTTATTCTCTGTCTGATAATGACATGCTTTGCAGGGAAATTGCAGTTTAAACCACTGTGATGCAGATAACAGTCCTTTAGTCCATCCCTACAAAGTTCTTCAAACAGATCCTCCAGAGATCCCATAGAAGGGAATTAAGGAGTCACTCAACTTTTTACAGTCCGATTAATCATAGGGTGCACTCCTGTGAGGCTTGAGAAAAAGCACAAGTGAATGCAACACATGAAAAGATGTAGAATGGGATTTGCCCTTCTTAGCATTTCACTTAGGAGTGTGTCTTGCTGACATAGATTATAGGATCATTTTATTTATACCGTTCAGTGCCATGTAGGCTGTTGTTCTTATAAGTGTTGTCTGTCAGTCACAGTGTGATCTGTGGTCCATTAAACTGTAAATATCTAGAGGGGTACATTACAGTGAAAAAGGAAAGGGCATGAAAAGATCATGCAAAATGGGATTTTTATCCCCCCCCTTCCGCCCCTTGATGTTATCAGTAGTGTAAAGGCATTGTTGAGCAGACAGTATTCATCCCATAGAAAGAGGGAATGAAAACTAGTAAGTACTGCTTTCATCTCTAGTGACAGTGAATAGAAGCAGCAGTAACATGCCTAGAAACTTTCCTCATATATCTGCCCAGTTTAGACTGTCTAATCTGTATTTAAGTCCACAGTGAAAAAAGTATAAAACAAGATTGGGCCTCATTTTTAGTAAAGAATGCAGCTTTCTGATCAGATTTGGCTGTGATCTGATCAAATGTAGTCCTAGAGGATACTGGGTTAATGTAAAATTCATAGTTATTCTGTCTGACTTTACAGTCTGATGGGAAATCTGGTGAAGGATATGACAGTAAGGAACTGATGTGGAAATACTCTTCAGTAAGAACAAAAGTCTGTATATTTATGCTGTATTTTCTGTGTTCTTAGTTTATTTTTGTTTCCCTGTAAAAAATAAGAAATACCAAAAAAGCTATTTATATATCCAAAACAGTTCTTGAATGTTGTTTGTACACGCCTGCTTTCTTCTCAGAACGTGCACCTTACGTGCCCTCTGTATGGAATGGAGTAGTGCTATTGAAGATGGTTCTTTTGATATTTCTGAAGATGGGTTTTGATACACTATAACAATCAGATTGCTAAGAAATGGCAAAGCTGGACACCCTTGTATTACAGTGCTGTTTGAAGAGACATGAACAGGGTGAAAATAACTATTTTAATACAGTTGAAAGCAGGCATCGGTTTAAACAGTCCAATAACTGATCCAATGGATATGTTGTGCCTACTGATCACCCTAATCCATAATCACTTTTGGATGTGCATTGATTCAAATGCTGTTTATTTAGGCTATTGGGTTTTGGAGAAGCTTCTTAGCCTGCATAGCTAATTATTCAGAAATCTATTGTGCACTGTCAAACTGGGAAAGCGCTGGTAGGCATTTGCAAATTCTATATTCAAGGAAAGATTTAAAGGATCATCAAAGCAGAAATCAGACAATATGCTGATTTTCAGAAGAGGACAAAGTATTAGTAATACCAGTCTCATGTGGAAGCAGCTAGAGAACTTTTTCTCCAAAAGTGAAGAAAGTGTGGGGTACACCCACCTCAAATCAGACTATGTAGAAATTGGATTTGCAGATACTACATTTTGAGGTTGATAACTGTTTTCTTTCAGAAATACATATCTAAACACTGAAATCATATAAATACAGGTCAAGAGTCTTTAAATTTAGGACAGAAAGAGATGGGAAAAATTCTCTCAGCATTTAAGTAGGTGGGAATTGAAGCAGTGTTAAGCTGATATCTGCTCAAGAAATCCACAATCCTATCCAGAATATAAATGTTTAATGGGTTTCTTCTCAGAAAACATGGGAAGAAAACCCTTTAAAGCATTTGCAGGATGTGGTCATGATTTCTTTAATACAAGAACTGCAAAATTAGTACTAGATCTGGGGAGAAGACTCAGCAGGGAGAAACAATGAGCACACAAAGGAGTCCCAGAGGGTTTTGTTCTAGACACTTCAGCTGATTTGTCTCCACCTTGTCCTCACAACCAGTACAGGCATCTTCTAAATAATTTTTTATTTAGTTTGTGCAGTACTGCATTATAAACAGCAGGAACCACTGCCACTTTAAACTGACTGTGTTACTTTGACTTTGGAGCTGTCTTTGTTGTGTATCGATGGAAGAAAATATTTTAGAAAAAAATCTGAGAGAAGTTTAGATTCAAAGTTTCTCTCACACAGAGTACTCAAACGTATGTATAAAATGGAAGAGTACCAAGTTGGAGAAACCTATCTGGCTGTTGCTGCAGCTGCTCCTGTTGCTCAGACAGAACAGAAATAGAAGCTGGAAAGCGTTGTGGGAGGAAGGGAAGAGCCGAGATACGTGCACAGGTAGGAGCGGGAGCTAGGAGGCCAAGGCAGTGTGTGCTGGCTTTTGGTTCGGCTTTTAGTGCTGCCTGGCAGCTGGCAATGAGGGCAGCCTTTTGTTTGAGTAGCGGGTCCCCTGTCTGATTCATCAGGACTCATTGTCCTTTGTTTCCCTATTTGGGTGTCTTCTGTCCCCTATTCTGTTCTTTAACTTCCTTTTGTCATCTCTTACAGATTAATTTTTTGTTAATCTGAGTGTTGACTTTTCGTTGTCTTAATTTGTTTTACATTTCCCAACCTGGGTGTCCCAAGGTCTGCTGGGATGTTGACCGTGTGTCCATCTAGGTGCTGCCAATACATGCCATTCTTACAGATCTTCCTCTCCAGTTTGCTCCTTCTGTTTTTTCCACATGCAGACATTCCCATTCCTTCTCCATTCATACCGTTTTTAACTTTTCTACTGCAGTTCTCTGCAGTAATCCTTCAGAAGATTTTCTGTTGTTGTTGTTAGGATATCACACTTTAGAGTCAAATACACAGCATGACCCCCAGGAAGTGGAAGTTCAGATCAAGAGGATCAGTTTCAGGGATTACAGTAATCCTACATGTGAATACATCTGCTCTAGCACAAACCAGTTACTATGCTGGCAGAAATCTGGAGAGCTCGAAATTTAGAAAATTTGAGACTTTATATCCAGATCAGACTACATATCATCTAACTCTCAAAAACATATTTTACCACAAATACTTGCTCTGTCAGCCTCCCATTTTAAATCAGAGATAGTATTTGAGGAATGAAGTTACATTCAGCATGAATAAAAATATCAGAATCTAGACCTCACTGGGGAAAAAAAATAATTAATTTTAACAGCATAGGTGATATCTTTGATTCTAAAATGAGGTAGGACTGTTACATGTGAACTGAATATAAGAAGATATGATATTGGCACTGTAAAAGGCAGCAGTGATCGACACCACATTTAAAATACGGTGAGCGGTTCTAATCAGTTCATTGAAATAGAGGTATTAAGGAAATGAGGCAGCAAAGGAAAGGGTAGGAAAGGGCATTCAGAACTGAGACTCAAGGATTTTAGTTATTCAGAAGGTTAGAAAATCAAGGTTCAAATTCTTTAGAGAGGGAAGATGAAGAAGAGACCTTAACCAGCTATGCAGTGAAGAGACTGGGAAGGACAATTAATACAAGATTATTCAAGCTAGTGTCAAGCTGAAGAACCAGGCGGCAAAAGCTTAAGTCAAGGAATGCAGATTGCTTGAAGAATTCAAGATGATCTCTTTTTCAGCTAGAATAATTCATAAACAAAACAGCATTAGGAGACACGTTTAAACAATGTATGGTACTTTCAAAGATACTCTGCTTAATAGATTCATTGATAGCACTTTCTTAAAATAAATAGAATCCAAACAAACAAAACACTTTCCAGAAAAGGGATAGCAATTCTTACTTAGGAAGCAGAGAAAGAAAGATAATATAAAAGACAGCGTTACTTCTTAAGGTTACACACATGTACTGCGCTCACACAAAAGTTTCATTACTCTCTATGGTTTCTCACTCTGACCCTTCTGCTGCTGTTACTGACCAGGACGAATATAATGGTTTTATCTTTCAGTTTTATCATAAGTCTTGTCCTATTAAATTCTGCAATTTTACACATGCAACTGTCCATGATGCTTGAAACTTAGGAAAGCACTGTTCGATCCTTACCAGTTCCCTTACTCCCTTTATGTTCACTGAGGTTTTTAGTTCCTTCTTCATTGGCTCAGAAGAGGTTCTGTTATTTCTGCCTCCCTGTGTTGTTCAGATGTCATTCAGCACCAAAGAATCTGGCAGGGGGTTGCTTCCTTCAGTTCTGCGTTCTTACTGATGCGAGATAAGCCTCTGAACTTGAAGATCTTGCACAGAGCTAACAGTCACAAGTATCTACATGTGCAGGTGATTCTTTTTAACTAGCTGGATGTGGAGATGATAGAACTAAGGAGAACACCACAATTTCCTTGTCTGTTATCTATGTAAGTTCTCCTTGTCTAGTGTATATGCAAAAGTGCCCTAAAATGACTTTAGGTATGTACGCCAAATTCTGCTTACATAGTGTTCAGTATTTCCATCAGGAATTTCTTAAGAACTACAGGTGCATTCAGTCTGAGGCATCAGGAACACTTTGGAAATCTGCTTCATAGATGTACTTCATTTGCAATGGACGTGCGTGGGAGTTCCATATGTCCTCTTCTGCCTAATCACAGAAACTGTTTTCTGCCAAGCTGTATATCATCCACGCACTTCAGGAAAATATCTAATTTTTATTTTTTTTTTTCCTCCATTAAAGCCAGATTTGTAGGAAAGGGAAGAGTTGTTTGTGGAAAACTAGGATGCTTTGTAGCCCTGTCTTGCATAAAGAGAGGATCAGTTAAGAATGTTTTGAAAACTGGATTAGTTGGTTTGTTTGGTTTTGTTTTTTTTTTTCCCCCACAGAAGTTGATTAGTACACAAGGAACTTTATGTAAGGGGGTTTTTTTTATGCTGTGTTTCTGCTAGGTATGGTGGTTGTGACTGGTTTTCAGATTTGTATTTAAATCAACATTTATTTGAAAAAAAAAAAAAAAAATATTTTGGAGAGATTCCTTTCCATTTTCACTACTCAAAATCTGTACACTGTCCTTTGGGACTGTCTTCAGTCATGCACATTGTGTACCATTATCTGATTTAGAAGGCAAATGAAGGGGAAATACCTAGAGATAGTTTTGGTTTTCAGTTTCCTGAAACTATAAAGGGGGATGTTTAGTTGGAACTGCCTGTACAAAATCAAGCCTTTCTCCCTTATGCTTTCAGTGTTTTTTTTTTATCCTCATACTTGTTAAGATATATTTTATGGCCTAAATTAGCCTTCAAATGGCCTGTGGCCTTGGTCTACAAATACAGAAGGAAATAGTCATGGTTCTTGGATCATTCATTTGGCACTAATAAAATTGTAAATCCTATGTGTAAAACAACAGCTAGGTTACTATGTTACACAGGGATAATACAATATCTAGAATCTTTATTATTTGCTTTCCTGTGTCAATGTATTGCATGGAAGTCTTGTGGGAGCTTTGTCTTGTTATCTGGATTTCCATGTTGGATCCTGTGGTACTAAGCAACTATAAAATAAGATGTGGACCTCAACAATTCAACAGCTTTAGCCTTTCTCTTCATAGAGAACTGAGCCAAGAGGTACTTTCTCAGTGCTGTTAGGAACTATTCCAATGCACTTTATTCCTCTGTGTCACAACATTTTCTATACTCACAGTAATGATGTTCTCTGTGAAGTTTTTTTTTACAGATGACTAACATAGTAAACATTTAGTAATACTTAAAAAAAATTAGGGAGTCTTAATTCACTGCTGTATTTAACTAAACAACCTGTCAAAAATACTTGGGAAACTGAAATCCACATTAAACCAATTCAATGATGAATTAGATGTAATGAGAATTAATGCTGTGCAGTGCAGACCCTCTTGCAAGTGAGTTACATCTTCAGTAACATTTAAAAGGATCTCCTAGAAGTACCTCTGCACAGTGCTGGCTTGGTCCTTCAATTAAGTCATTAATAGGATTTTGGGAAAAGGGAGTTCCATCCTGATCTTTTAATTAAACTATCAAATTTTAAATTGTCAAATAATTCAATTTCTTCTGTTTATTAATTTGCTGGGTAAACTGTAGAGTTCTTAGTATTTGTCCAGCTGAGAAGCTGAGCGTACTTTGTTCAAAGTTCTGATAAATTGAATGATAATTTTTTGAAGAAGTTACAGGATTCTTTATCTGCCACCAGATAGAGAATTTCAGTAATTGGAAACAAATACAAGTACCTAGCAGGAAATAAGCCAGAGAGATACATTAAGTGGATTCCTTGATTCAAGCTCTTACACTGATTCCTGAAAATGGTTTTAATATCTTTTAGTATCATACTTCTGAATGTTAGTCACTTTTTGAGATTATATTTTATTGCTGACAGTTTTAGAGCATCATATATTTTTTTTTGCATTTATGGTATTAATCTATTTGAAATACTTAATACTTAGAATCAATGAAAGTAATCAGCCAGACTTAAAAGTCATAATATGAACTCCATACAGAATGTGTAAAAGCAGCTGTTTTTAGAACAAAGGTAGTAGTAGTATGATTGTAGATGTGAGAGAGAGCCTATTTGTCCTTGCAAAGCAAGTCTTTCTTAGGACATGTCCAGTGCCAATAGGGATCTTCCAAAGCATTGCATCACCACATCTACCAACAAATAATTTTTAAAGAAAAACAGTTAAACTAATCTACCTATGACTATTATTAACTGGTGGCATCCATTGACAACAGTCATCTTGAGTTTGGCTTTGTTATGTATCTGGTACACTCTGAGCAGTTAAGAATAACTGAGCTTATTTCTCTGAGCTGTTAAGAATAACTGAGTTTATTTTGCTTGAACTTTACACACTGAATTGTCTCTTCTTCACCAAGGGAGTTCAAAACCATACCCGACAGAATGAAGAAAGACCAGGTAAACCCAGGTCCTTTTATAATTATTGAAACTACTCCAGCCAGATAGAATAGCTTTATAATCTCTTTACCCATGGTGCAGAGTTGCAGAACAGATGTTCTGCTGTTTCTTTTGATTCTAGGAGACATTAAACAACCTATTCAGTTTCTCTGTGAGATCTCATAGTAAACATAGTAACTACACACTCACTGCAATTCTTTCAACTGGTTGTACTTTGAGGTGCTAGTAGAAAGAACAGCCTGGTAATATCTGGTTACATTTCTAATTTCTTGAAAGGCAGCTAGGTGAAAAGAATTTCAGTGAAGTGGTAGGGGAGGTTTGACAGAAATAGTCTTCCTGAAGAAGTAGAAATAATCTTCCTGAAGAAGATTATTTTGCCATAAAAAATGATGGCAAGCTTATTTTTAAAATAAAATAATGTGTATTAATTATGTAATCAAATGTGGTGATCAAAATGTGTATATTTATTATCGCAGCTGGGACATTGGAGTGCTTAGATAAAAATATGAATTCTCATAATGAAAATCAGCTAGGAGTGACAATGGTAGGAGGCTGCATTTAGATCAAACATTACATTAAAGTTTTATCTGCCTGGTTTGTGAGCTTCCAAAGGATAATAAAACGATCACAACAAAGTTCACATAGAGTAGGAATATATGGATGGTGCTCCAAGTTTCTTCTCTTTTTTTTTTTTTTTTTTATCTCTCGGAAGTGGAATTACAGATTAATTGACACTAACACAAATGCTTGCTGCAGAACACAAAATACTGCTGAGTTCACAAAGGCATTTGCAATTGCCTTTCAAAAACATAATGCATTCCTGTAGAAAATGCTGTTTTAATGTAGCATAAAAATACAATTTAATCTCTAAGCAGGTGTGACTGTAAATGGGGAGAAAGTGTAGTTACTGTTCTTTCTTATCATCAGTTCCTCTAATTATTTTGCTTCATTGTAAGAATTATGGTCTTTATAGCATCACAGCTAATTCATGTACCTTAAATGGATGATGATATTTATCTTTTTATGCAGAAGTAATAATTACACATTTTACATTAACGAGAAACATTACTGGTTAGAATTTTCATTTCTGAAGTTAAATAGCTAAAATGTTAGATGTAGGATAGGACAGATGGTTAAGTGGGTAGAGCATTAAGTTGCTGGGCCATGACGGTGATGCAATACTTAAAGAGGAAATGTTCCCCAATCTGGTCACCTCTGAGCATACGCATTCCTTCTTTTGCCTTTTTTTGGAGATCAAACACTAACATTTGCAATGAAACGCTTATAAAGAGTTTTACTTTTCTATATCTGCAATGCCTTTAAAGAAATCAAGGTAGGAAAATCAAAACCTGAAATTTGGGAAATAGGAGAAATAAAATTTACTCATTAACCTTTCTTTACCTTGATGTAAATTTATTAATTGCGTGAATGCATACTGGTTTTAGTCTTATAGAGAATTTATTCACTTTATCGCCTAAACTTTTCTTTATATGTTATATTGTTATCATTATATATAGGCCTTATTTAGTTCATCTCATCCAACCTTACAGTGATAAAATTATTATTGCAGTCAATATAGTACACAACCTATTAACAAAGATTTTTCTCTCCTTTGCACCTAATACTTTGTGAATTTTCATGGATATTTGAAAGGTCAATTTTTATTATCAGTATTCCAGGTAACTGTTGGAAAACCAAGAACCAAATATTACAATGAAAAAATGTCAGAAATACTTGCAAGCTTGAGATAAAAATTTGATACCACAGTATCTAGTTTTTCAAAATTCCCTCTATACTTCTAAGACAATTAGATGTTAAGTCAGTTTGCCACAGATGCCACAGTTGCAATTACAATTATATAATATTCTATAGTGGGCAAATTAACCAGGAACATACAGTTATTGATTTCCTGAACATACCTGGTTTATGACTTAGATCCTCGTAGTGATTTAGATGTGTAAATCCCATCAATAAGAAATCAATGAGTATCATGCTTCTGACTAGAACTCAGGTTTTTGCTTTTGAGGATCTAGCATGATTAATAAATTTTGTATTCTGGGCATTGTGAAAGGGGGAGAGGGAAAATATCTATTCAGGATTATATTCAACTTCTTTAATGGGCTTTTTCTGAAATCTTCTGCCTCATTCATTATAAACTTTACAATATCTACAAATCTTACAAGTCAATCAAGTACAAACCTTACTGTAAACAGCCACTTTTCATGTTGGTTTTTTTTGGTTTTTTGAAGCAAACTAGTTCAATGAAGCAGCAGATACCATGGGGAAAAAGATGGAATGAAATCTGGAAATATATCACAACATAATGTAGTCACAAAGTGATGAAAATAAATTTGCTTTAAATTTGGTGAACATTACTTCATCCTTTTAATGCTGATATAACATCATCTTTCAATGTAATGTACATGTTAATGCTCTTTTATTCCTATACTTATTATTTGGGCTACCAGAGTACATTGAATGCTCACATGAAGCATATGCAATGGTTAAGATTTCTGAAGAGAGGACCTTTACAAGGCTTAATATATGAAAATTAATTTTATCTGTCTGCTCTTCACAGAGAATGAGTTTTAAGTGATTCTTCTGGCCTAGTTGTTGAGGAGTGCCATATGCCTGTCTTTGTCTTCAGTGTCCATTTACACTGTTGTTTCTCTGGAGAGATGAAAGTCTAGAGAGATAAAAGGGTCAAAGGGATAGAAATCATAGAATCATAGAATCATAGAATCATAGAATGGTCTGGGTTGGAAGGGACCCCAAGGATCACAGAGTTCCCCCCCCCCTGCCACAGGCAGGGACACCAACCTCCAGGCCTGGACCTACACGAGGTTGCCCAGGGCCCCATCCAACCTGGCCTTGAACACCTCCAGGCATGGGGCATCCACCACCTCTCTGGGCAGCCTGTTCCAGCACCTCACCACCCTCTCTGTAAAAAACTTCCCCCTAATATCTAATTTAAATCTTCCCTCCTTCAGCTTCAATCCATTCCCCCTTGTCCTGTCGCTATCTACCCTTTTAAAAAGTTGATTCCCCTCCTGTTTGTATGTTCCCTTCAGGTACTGGAAGGCTGCAATGAGGTCCCACCGCAGCCTTCTCTTCTCTAGGCTGAACAAGCCCAGCTCCCTCAGCTTCTCTTCATAGGGGAGGTGCTCCAGCCCTCTGAACCCTCTCCAACAGTTCTGCATCTTTCTTGTACTGCGGGCCCCAGACCTGGACACAGGACTCCAGGTGGGGCCTCACAAGGGAAATACGATACTGCTTTGGAAAAAAATGGACTTTGTGACATGCAGAGATGAAGTGACTGGTTTAGGTTGTTAGAAGAATTCTGTGATAAATCCAGAAACAGGACATCTGTTCCTTTGAGTTCCATAATACAAGAATCCCTTCTGTATATAATACGACTGTTACCATGTTTTCCATGTCATGAATTCTTAATTTTCTACAGAAACATTAGAATAATTTTCCTATTTATGCTGTCTTTCTTAAGAGAAACCTAGGAGATGTTCTATCAGTGTGTGAGGCTGTTCATTTTCTTAGTGAGAGACAAGATTCAATGTGGAATCTTCTGTGATGTTGGCTCAAGCCCTGTTACAACTCTGGTGAATTCACAGCAACAAGAAAATTAGTATGATGAGTACATTTATATTTATTGAGGAGAAAAATCCTTTTTCAAAGAGTTATTAAAAAAAAACCCAACCAAACAAAAACCCAAACAACCCAAACAAACAAAAACCTACCAAAAAAAAACCCCAACACAAAAAACCACAAAACAAAACAAACACAAAGCCCACAAAAAAAAAAAAAAAAAAAAAGACATTCTGGGGAGCATGATCCCAACTTTGTTATTCCTTGTCCTGTAGAGGGAGAAACTGTGTATACACCCAGTACACCACCACCATTCAGCCCATTCGGCTTGGCTCGATTTGTTCCTAAGTAGATCAGACAAGTGCATAACTTGGTGCATTCAGCCTCAGAGTCAGTGGAGGTTTCTTCATATCTGTGTTACCCATTCTAAAAGAGGAAGAAATGGTAGTTACCATTTTCCAAGCACATCTCTGTGAAGCTTTGTTGTGTAATACAGACAGTAAAGAGAACGATAGTGGAAAGCTTCCTTTGCTTCTCAGCCCTGCGTGTGATTATTTCTGTCTACCAATCTATGTCTGAGCATAGAAAAAAGTATTACGTATCATTTTATAATCAAATTCCCATTGGCATCAGCTGAAACTAATGATTATTTTTTTCCCAGAGATTTGTACCTAAATTTAATAAGCTTAGGTGTGTGTTTCTTCTCCTCAAGGAAATCTGATGCCTACAGAATCTTTACGGCTCTTTTCTGTTCATCCTGTGTTTGGAAATTTCATGTTCTATTTCTATATTCTATTCAGTTTCTGAACATTGTTTTTAGGGAAAATGGCAGAACACAACAGCCTTATCTAGTATGTAAGAATTCCAAAATTGTACTGGGAGAGGTAGGGGTAGAGAAGAGACTTAGGGCTTAGAATAGGAGTGGTTTTTTAAAAAAAATGATGTTGGTATGAGATGGATTTTCATGTCATTCTTTCATACTGATTAATTCATACTACACAAATGAGAATTTGGGGGACACTTTTAAAATATCTGTGTTCTGCTATCTAACGTGATGTGTATTAAGTCTCACTGAAAATTGATAGTTCCAATTAAAAATGCTTAAGTGCTTAACTTAAGTTCTGACAGTGGGAACAGGTATGTAAATTTGTTAAGCGTTTTTGAAAATGTTATCCCTTTAGTAGAACTAAATTTATACAAAACCAGTGATAGATGAATTTGTAAGGTTACTATCCAGAGCGCTATTAGCACGGTAGGATATTCACAGAATTTTGTGTTCATTATGGGATGAACCACAGAACAGAAATAAGAACAACTGGCTCACTCTGGGTGTGATTTGGAATATACTTAAGTATTTGTCCCCTTGATCTGTGAACAACCCAGTTAACTTCAATTACACTGCTAATCAGAATAAAATGCCTGTTTGATTAAGTACTTGCATGATTTTCTTCTATAATAACTGTCTCATATCAAAAGATGGAGAGACGGGCTGAAATGGTTGAAGTTATTTATGGATGTTTATGAAAAATGTAAGAAGTAACAGGATCAGGAGAACTTTCTGATGTATAGCCCTTTATATGTAGCAATGAGATAAATCTTTCTAAACATCTACCTGCGGAGTTGTCCCACTGAAGGGAATGAATTTGCACTACTGTGAAATTACTAAAGACATAGAGAGAATAAAGCCCCATTCCTGTCATCGATATATCTGATAAGTATGCTATTCAGCATACTTGTTATTCGATTTGCCCAACCCTAATAAAAAGTCCCATCTGTTTTGTAAGGCCTATGAGTCATAATGCCTCCTGCATAAGTCATCATTCTGAATGTCTCTCATGATTTTTATTTTTAACTATAAAAGAAGCCACAGCAATAAAATGTAGTAAATGTGTTTTGTGCTTCTTGTTTATTATAATTGCCTGAAAATACTTTTTATATCATAACAATGCAATAATTTCTCATACTATTTTATTATATTGCAAGATTAATCAGATAAAGTGCACAAATTGCCATTAGAGATTCAGAGTCCCCCATCACTTTCTTTTCTATATAAAATAGAGCAGATTGATGTCTAGCCTTTTCCATTATTCACTCACGAATATAGTTAAGAAAAGAAAATCTGTGCTGCAAAAACGCTGCTTCTCTGGGGTGACTGGAATGTTTATTTTAGTAGTATCCTCATTTCTAGGCAGGTTATCATTTGTCAGATGTTTGTCATTCTGTGGTAACAAAACATGGTGACTCATCCAATACAGAAACTTTCAAGTTGTTCCCAAACTCTTTTGCTCAAACTGAAAAGCCATTTAATTTAATGCATTTAAAATCCCAGCAAGGGACACAGGTACTTACTTGCATATGCCATTGCCCTTGAAATGATAGCGGTATGCCTAACTAAAGGCCACCTGCATAGCCGTATGATGACAAGGAGAGACAGACAGAGGCAGATTATGTACATTAAAGCCTCTTCGAGTAGATTCGATTTCCACCTGTAATGTCAGTGGAGCAGGAAAAGCAAAGATTTCACGCAAAGACAGCAAACCAACTTGCCGGAGCGCCGAAAGAGGCTGCGTGATGGGGGAGGGGAGCCGGTGCTGGCAACACACAAGCAGGAGGGGACAGGCTTCTTCATTTTCTCCTGGCTCTTTTTCCCTGAAGCAAAAAATTTCCATTTTCTCATATGCTAATGGGAAGAAGAATAGACTGTATACCACTCATGGGTTTAGTGTGATGATTCAAAAACTTCAAGAGGATAGTCTTGTGTTTTCAAAATGCATCTTTTAACTGTTTGGGGTGGTATTTTTTTTGTTCAGTTTCTTTGTTTGTTTGTTTGTTTTTTTAATGCAGGCACATATGTAACTTAGGGTACATGTTTGCAGTGTTAAAGTGTGCTCGTATATATGTTTTATGTAAGCTCTTGCTGTTCCCACCACATACACCTATAGTATAAAGAATAAATGTAAAAATCATCCTACTTATATAATTAATAGGATGGCTTTACATTTTTCAGTAACAGAAACAGAATTTCTGTTAAGGGCAAGTTTTGTTTGTATTTATTTTCCATATGTCTGCATTAGGAGAAAACAGATTGTGAGATCCTATAGGTAGGGTTTTCTAAGTGCTTTCTTGCAGCCTCTAAAGCTTTCATCTCTTGAGGTAAAATTCTTCAGGTTTGAATTCTGCCAAAATTCAGGGCTCACTTTCCTTTTTGTCTTTTGAAGAAAAAAAAACCCAAAAAACCAACCCCACAGTATTTTTGCTCTCTTTTGCAAGCTGTTTCGGTGCCGCAGTGAGTTTAGTTTATATGTGCTGAAAGTCACAGCAAACATCATGATAAGCTGCAGGTACTTTCTCTTGGAAGAAGGAGGGAATGGCTGTTGAAGCTGCACCTGCCTTTGCATGCCTGGCTGGAAGCCCAGAGCTGCGGTTTCTCCCACGGAATTTGATTTCAAGAAAGAAGGGAGGGAAGAGAAATACTTCTTGCCTGTGTGCGTGGAACTGCCATTGTAGGAGATGGTGGTCTGATTGAGAAGGGAGAGAGGAAAGAGAGCTCTGACTAAGGCATGCTTGCTTTCTGGGGTGTATTTACATGCGTACATCTGTGGAGAACTGGATAATGAGGGAAGCATTTTCTATTCATGCATAGTCTAATAGAGCCCAAGCAACTGCTGCTGCTGCTGAGATTTACCAGTAAAAGATTTCCTGTATAAATCATTAATATCATTTCCTGTATTAAAAGCGTGTGGCTATTATATTTTCCTATATTGCTGCACAGTTGTAATCCTGGATTTGGAATCAGAGGCTTAAATACAGACATCCCTCTGACACAGTTTTGTTTTACCAAGGCCTGTAGTGACAGGACAAGGGGCAACAGTTTTAAACTCAAAGAGGGTAGGTTTAGATTGGATGTAAGGAAGAAATTCTTTTATGATGGGGTTGGTGAGACACTGGAACAAGTTGTCCTGAGCTGTGGATGCCCCATCATTTGCAGTGTTCAAGGTCACATTGGTTGGGGCTTTGAGCATCCTGATACATAGTGACAGAAGTCTCTGCTCCTGGCAGGGAGGTGGACTAGATGATCTTTAGAGGTGCCTTCCAACCCAAACCATTCTATAATGTTAATTTTTATGGTTTGTCTTCTGTGTAGACTGAGAGACATTATGATGAGAAAGGAAGGAGTATGGAGAGCTTCAAAAATTTGGAAAGCAAACTACTTCTAGAGTCCACAAATGCCTAAAGCATGGACCCCATCCCCATAGCTCTCTTGTATAACCCGCTTAAGGGATTTGTAAAGTAGAAGCAAAATCAAGCAACAGTAAGATAACCAATGCGTGTTTCATCAAATAAGCTCCTCAGAGAGAATGCATTGAATGAAATTACCTATACCTTCCTGAAAATGAGTTTATATGTATTTACCTATCTTTTCATCACTCTATAAAGATTTTAATGTGGAAAAATATAACTAAGCCAATTCTATATTTCAGAGTGCTGAAAAGCACAAGTCTTTGTTTCTAAGCAAAAAGAAAATCTTTCATTCCCATCAGCTGAATGTTTATTTATGCTATGTCCCTGGCCAAAAAATAAAAAGTAAAATACAAAAGAACTTTTCTGGATGCCTTCACTCTGTGTTTACTGTTCTCTGTATGCTGGCTGATAGCGGTTCCATTAGATCGCCCTTGTGATCTAATGTACTTGCGATCTTAGGCTTTAAATAATCAGAGGACTTAATTGATCTAATTTAGGACATACTCATGTCTATTGATAAGATATATCTTCTTATCTTTTTAATTTCAAAATTGCTGATTTTTTTTTTTTAGATGGGGATAATCCAATGAAATATTTGAGTGAAACATACAAACCCTTTTTTCATTAATTGGTGATTTATAATGTTTGTTCAGATTCCTACAATAACAACTGTGATGAAACTCAGAGGCAAATCAAATGCATTATAGCCAATAAAAAACTTTTGAAAATATATTTGTACACTGTAACATTGAATACAACAAGTATCAAAGATCATTGCTTATTGCAGAACATAGAAATGATTTAAGCCAAAAGATTTGCATTTTAGATTTGCCTTTCAAACATTCCTAATAGTCTGAATGCAATCAGAAGTGGAACCATCACTGTGGATTCTTTTCTGCTCGAGTTCAGTGCCAAAATATGGGCTATATGCTTAACAGTAGAAAGAATAGCTACAGTCCTTGAGACTTATGAGTCCCATGTTAGCACTCCCTGTCTGCCCAGTCAACAAAGTTTCTGGAAAAAATGGACCCTCTCTTCCTCTCCCTGTTTGTATCTTCTGCTGTCAGCCCTCGGGGCTGGACAGGGAAGGTAGGTGATTGTGCAGTTCTTGGCTTTGATGGCAAAGCCGTCTTAAGAGGCTCCTGCTCCTTCTCTGGCCACTTGTCACTGCCATGACAGTTTACGTTAGCGTTACTGTTTATGGGCTGTGTTACACACCGTATTACCAAAAGGGTCTACCTTAAATATAACCCCAAAGGTGGGTTATTTTAATTGTCAGAAGTTCCTTTGAGATTGAGTATAAGAAATTTTTAAGTGGCTTTGAAGCTTGAGTCACAAGCCTGACCTGGTCAGTCCATTATCAAGGTTACATAAAGCTTTGCAAAAGCTGTACCAACGCAACGTGCAATCTTTTCAGTACTCCTTAAAATGGAATTTTTTACCTTCATTCAGATTTTTGGATAAGAACAAAAAATTGTACTGGAAACCGTGGTACTAGAAGTGGCAGAATTTTGTATTTTCCTTATGAATTTTCTTTTTGGTTTTTACTTTTCTATTTCTCCTGTGATTATTTATATTATTATTAGCCAGAAGTCACATTTAAGCCTTCAGCTATACAACTCCAAGTCCAAACTGGACTTTCTGATAGCACTTGTTAAATCATCATGCTAGGCTAGGTTAGGTTATGTTTTTCAGGTAGGGGAAAGAATCCAAGTGGTGTTGGATGACTGCAGATAGTAGGGGAATGATTTTTTCAGCTCTCAGTCACTAATACAAACCCCAAATAAGCTGTCAAATAAAATCA
Source organism: Podiceps cristatus (assembly GCA_000699545.1). Classification (NCBI taxonomy): domain Eukaryota; kingdom Metazoa; phylum Chordata; class Aves; order Podicipediformes; family Podicipedidae; genus Podiceps; species Podiceps cristatus. The sequence continues at coordinate 31,214 of KL289299.1, read as the reverse complement.
AATTTTAGCCAATTACAAACTCTGAAAAGAATTGCGAAGATTTACACTAAAAATTATTTCTAAGGCAACATAGTATTCATAGATTTATTAATAGGGAAATTACAATTTAAATATTAATTCTTGAGAGCAGAATGTCGTGACATTTCAGGGCATCTAAGTATTTTCTTGGGAATTACCATTTAAAACCAGATTAGTTTCCTATGAGTTCCTTCCTCTTTGTTGGCAGCTACTCATTCAGTAGGTAGCACTTTTGATCTGCCTGTTGGCTGACCAGCAGTGTGTTACAACAAAGGTTTTTCAAGCAGGGTAAAAAATCACTAACCACTGAATTGTAACAGAGAAGCTGACTGGTGAGAAAAAAGAGTGCTAAAAACTGCCACTAATGTGATTCCAGAGACATTAAAAGTCTAAGGGACAGGAATACTGCCTTATAAAACACAGAAATACGAACAGTCATTTTTATGGATAAAAAGAATGATAGCACAATAAATATTAATTACTCTTCTGAACATATTATCATTTACTTCACAAATTAACTCCAGCCATGTATTTAGCTTTGTAGCTGCAAAAATATTAATTTTGACACTTTTCAGATAATAACTATACTTCTTGAGTATATGTTCACATACAATATGACTTTGCATATTAAAACTAATAAATTTGCAAAGAAACTAAAAAATAAATACATGGAAGCAGAATAAAGCAATTGGGAAGAATTGAACAGTTTTATAAGAAACTGAACAAATGGAAACTATACTAGTTGGGAAAACTGAAAAAAGTCACAGTCTTTAAAAAAAAAAAATTATAGAAGTTAAACCATGAAATAATATGCAGTTTTAAACCACATGCACAAAAGTAATCCTAGGTATCCTTTCAATGCATACATGGAACAAATGTATGTCTAGTATAAGCACTTACATTTTTCCTTTGAAGAATGACCTCTGAAGTAAGGAGTTTAAACACAGGGAGATGTCCTAGCACAAATAACTTCAATGAGAAAATTTATTTGAAAGAAAAAAATATTGCCAATTGTCTTTATGCCTTTTGAGATGTTGCAGAGCACATTCCTATTCCATTCACTCACTGCTGTTCATCATAGCTTCTGTAGTATTGCCTAGTGCCAGTAAAGGATCGCAATCTCAATGTATTTCCACAACTACATGATACATTAATATGAAGGTTAGTTTCTGAATAGGTCAGTAAATTCAAACCTGTGTCCAACCTATATTATTTTGATGCTGCACACAACAATATTAGCTTTGTGTTTGTTTGTTTTTTCACTTGTGTAATTGTGTTTAGTAGGCAGCAACAGTGGATCACTGAACTATTTTACTAGGTCCCTTTCCCAAACAGTACAACTTTTCATTTCCTTTTAAACTCTTGACGTACGTTCTCTTTCCATAAAGCCTGGAAACATGAAAATATATAACCTGAATATCCTTTTTACAACTCTAGGGTTTTTTTCCAGCTGCCTCCACTCATTTGGCTCCATCTGTGTACAGTATTTCTGAACACCTCATATTCTGAAGTGTACATTATATTTAGATTTGAGAGAGGATGGGATTACACCCTTAACATGCTCTTCATTTCTTTTCTTTCTTTGAAAAATAAACAATAAAATGCTGTAATTTGGACTCAAATCATCCTCAAATATGTAGTCCAGTCTAATAGTGGATGAGTGTAAAGAAGGTGGCACAGATAAGTCGTTGATGTCTAGAGATTTTGTTTGCTTATATTACGTATTTATTCACCTTAGAAGAGCTTTTTGAAATGTGCTGCCTCGTGCTTTACTGTCAACATGCTCATGAGTGGCAAGCACAAGGATTTTTGGATCTCACTGGCTCAGAAATGAGTATTGGAAATATTCTAATGATTTTTTTGATTCTGTCACTCAGAATGAAAAGATCTGTTCTCTACTGTGTAGCGTAACTACTGTGACAAAATAGTGTCAGTTGCTAAGGGTTGTCATTTTAAAAAATTAATCAGGTCAGATATTTTTTATTTTTATTCTAAGCCTGGCAAGTTGCAGAACATCAAGTGAAAAACGTGAGGGGGAGTAAAAGTGCCCTATGGTTCCTGAGAATGCTGTCATTGTTACACTCATCTATTCTAATGCTTGATCTTCATAGAAAAAGTTTACTCTAAACAGAGAAAAGCATTCACTATTAGTTTGATGTAGGTGTTATCATTATGGTTATTAAGGAATATATTGTTTACATAGACAGTGTGAGTTAAATAACATCACAGTTTTGACCTATCTGCTTCCTGCCCCAAAGTATGATGTTGCAATAGCATGATCTTTATTACAAACCACCTCATTCCATGATTCAGTTCAGCAACCATTTTATTATACAGGTCATTATTCAGTAAAGGTCACATACGTTAGTCAGTAAATGTTATGCACATCGATCATTTTTATATTCAGTGAAGTTTCTGGATATGTACTGATTAGTTAATAAAGAACCAATATTTCTGTCATTTTTAGTTTGCCAGGACTTATCAAACTAGCTGCAACAGCTAAAGTAATAATGTATTTTTTGTCACTGTAAACCCTGAAGATGTTTCATCTCAATTACAATACTGTGGGAGTGGCAAAAGTTTTCCTGCCATTCAGTTTGAAGGCAAAGATGCTATTATAAATGCCTCTGTCTTCCCTTCAGCCCATCCCTAGTAAATCTTACTTTAAAGTCGGTGGATGTAATCTCCATAATATCTCTACCATAGAGGAGATTTTAAAATATTATTTTATGAGCAGATTTGTGTTATGGATATTAAATTCCCTGCAAATTTTGTGATAATGGTTTTACCCCAATTATATTTGCTTATAATTGTGCCCATTCAGAGTAAGAGATGGTGGTTAAAAAACTAACTAGCATCTAAGAAACCCTAATGTAGTTCCCCACTACCACACAGCCTTGCTGCATGACTTTGAGCAAGTACTTAAAAAAGCTTTGTGAAAGTACTTTAGTTCTTTAAGACAGCACACTTTAACTCTGGCTGTTTTATTAGGACACAGTGCCAACAAGAGTGTGTCTTTAAAAGTTTTTTTTTCTACTGTGTATAAAAACTTACATTGCATTTTGCGTATTAGCTGTTTGAAGGGTTCAAAGGATTTTAATATATACACATACAATCTGGAAAAATTGTTGGTTATTCCCCTCAGTGAATGGACTCTCTTTGAACCTTTTCTACTTACCCTTTCTTTAGTGGTTCTCAGTTTCTTGGGCTGGAATTTCTCTGAAGTCAACATATGTCCCTTCGCATAAACTATATTAAGGCTGTAAAGATCATAAAAGTTCACTTCGGTCCAAAGAGTGATGGATTGACCCACTGACATCCATTGAGGGCTATCAAATACAGAGATATCACCTTTGTAGGGATGTCCCTTACCTATAAATTGTTGCAGGCCAAAAAATTTACTCTTTGGGTAGTAGTTCATTTATATACCAATAACTAAGCATATAAGTCTTTCATTAGTTGCTTCTCAAGGCGTCTAGCCTGAACGTTAGGCAGAGCTCCAACCTGTGCAGTAATGACATGGGTGAGGAGCATGTTCAACTCCTCATTGCTCCAGGCAGCCAGCTACAAGTGCTGCAAGTTATGGACTGAAAGAAACTTTCCCTTTCCCTGGATTGTCCCTGCCTTCTTTCTACAATGAAACATCACACAGCTTTTCCAAACATTATCTTTCCAGATGGAAAAAAAGAGAGAGAGAGAAGGAAAAAGCAAAACAAAACAAAGCAAAACAAAGCAAAGCAAAACAAAACAAAGTGTCTAGTTGTCCCACTGGTTTGACTCAGTATTCTTGCTTTTATGTTCCTGTATCAGTTTCAGCCTGTCGTCTTCTAGGATGTTGTTCAAATGCTGGCAGCCATTTAAGAGTGGTTGTAGTGTGGATGTCTTATGGTTGTCCCTAGGGTTGGATTGCCTTTTCTTTGATATTTCTTTCTATTACAGGATAAGATCATCAGATATAATCTTGACTGAGATTCTTGTGTTTTCTCAGAATAACTTTACAAGTGGATTCTTGTCCTGTGATACCTACTAAGACGACATGAGGTAAATTGACACATCACGTGTAAAATGTCAGAACACATTTAGTGTTGCAAGCACTGTGAATGGTGTTGCCATGGATAAATCAGGAAGTATGTCTCAATGTAGATTCTCAGTTACTTAAAGGTTGTTTTGCTATTACAAGTCCACTGATGCGTTCTGTGCTCGTCTCAAGGGATGAAAAGTGCTTCTTCCTCATAGGCTTACTGACTTTTCTTCACTGGCTTTATCTTTACATTTTTGTTGATCTACGCAATGCAGCTTGCCCTCCATGTGAATTTACTAAGAGAATGTATTCTCTCTGTATTATATTAGAAAGCTGAACAGAAACTACAGTGATGTCCTCCCTCTTCTAACACCTCTGTGTGTCAGCTGTTATAAACTCAGTGCAGTAACATGTCTTGTTCTGTGAGTTTTTTACTGACAGCCTGAATTTACCCACTCACTACAGGAAGATTTTATTGTACATTCTCTAACCTTTAGTTACAATGTTGCAGGCTGATACAGCTTTGTATCATTGGGATTACATTGCTGCTGACTTTACAATGCAACTGAAGAGAAATGGGTCATTGATCCAATAGCATGACTGTAAATATTGCAGCTAGATGGTTGGAAGCTTTTTTATTGCATAATGTGCATATTGGAGATGTCCGTGTCTGCTCGAGTCCCACTGCAAATGCTCTCCTCTGCTGCACACGTGTAGTCTCTCTTTACATGTTGCCTTTTTTTTTATTTCTTTTCTGTCTTGCTCAGTAGCTGGGCATTCTTCCTTTTATGTGTTGTGTTCCTTTCTATGTTCTTGACTGGCCTATCCATCCTGCCTCCCATATTCTTTAAGTTTCACCTTAACTTTATACTAGTGGCTACAAATACTTATGCTTAGGCAGTAGGGTAGTGCAGATATATTTGAAGCATCGTTAAACTTGCCAGCAGTGAAGCTGAATAGGATAGAGGTTATACAGGCCTCAGTAGTTATCCAGATTCCCATGGCATTTTTCAAGAGTGCCTTGAGGAGTAAAGACACCACAACATAAAGCTATGTCTCTCACTTCTTCAATACATCTATTTTTTGATCTTGGATGATTCAGTTGCACTTGTTTTTCTGGAGGAACTTTGCTCGTTGTATGTAACTGTTCTGTTAGATCTGTCTCTGAGCCATCGCTCCTTTAGCTGATATTATGAGTCTGTCTCTAATTAAGGAAGCTGAACCGTTCCAGAAGTTCTATATGAAGGTGAGCTTTAACTAGTCTATTTCACCTTTTGTTTCCTGGTTTCAAGTCAAAAAACGCATCTCATTCTCTTGAGGGTTGTATCACTCATTAAACACCTTTACCACTGTAAATATATTTTTTCAGGCTTATTATTTCTAGCATCGGTCTTACTGACTTCTCATTGATTCTTCAGGAAATGGAAAAGTCTTTACCTGCATCAACTTATCTTTATCTTCAGTGCTTAAGGCTGCATGCAGACTCCATTCTTTGTACCATTTAAAATGTTTTCTTTTTCCTTTCTTCCTTTTGAAATCTGGTTTACACTCTAGTCTGAGTCTCTGAATGCTGCATAGCTTGACTTTTAATTAGTTTTTTTCTTTTAGTAAATCTCATTTTTTGTTGCTGTCAATACCATGTTTCATGCATTGCATGCTGGTTAATAACTACACGAAGCAGGATATTTCTTTTCTTTTCTTTTAGGGGCATTTCTTACCAAAATGTTGCTCTTACAAGCAGAACTGTGTATTCACTCAGTTTCCCTCTCTAGCAACCTCTGCTCTTCCATGCAAGTTCTATGCCATTAGTGAATGCTGATAAGAGAGGAAAAGACTCTATGGAGTGGGGATGTATGGATTTTTACTTACTCCTTTGGAATCCTGGTACCAAAGTTTCAGAAGGTGGGACTAGCAATCAGCCTTTTGCATTAAGGAGATGAGTGAAGTACTTGGATACACAAAGCAATGCTTCATATAAGCCCCCAAATCTGGAAAAATACTGATTTATTTCATTAGAATCTTTTTGATTTACAGATTAAAACAAAGTTCAGAAACGTGCTATTTTTTTCATAGGTTTCTAGCTCAGAATGTCTCTGTTTCAGGCTACTAGAAGTAGCCATGTCTGTACTATTTTTCCTAAGATAAAATCAGAAAGATAAATATTAAATGGACATTTCGGGGAAAGAGAGAGAGACACAAATGAAATTAACGTGTCTCACTGCCGTACTGTTTTAGGCCTTAATTCAGGACTAAGCCTCAGCTTCATTCCACTTTATTCCATCTTATCTTTCCAATGATGGGGGAATTGCTCTGTTATTGCAGAGACAAGGTGTATCTAGCATCCCACTTACAAAATATTTAATTATAGAAAGAGAGGGTCAAAATAATATAGAATGGAAACAGATAATGAAACTGGAAGATAGCCAACATGTCTGGTCCTGCCGTTTCATGAATGAAAAGTGCTTGATGTCTATCTGTCTCTCATTATTTTTATTTTATCATTTCTTGCTATTGCTTTTACTTCTTTCAGGATCACTGCAGACATGGATTCTGTAAATCCACCCAAAGACTTGTTTTTAGATAATATAAAAATAAATAGTTTTGGGTTTTTTTTGTTTGTTTGGGGTTTTTGTTTGGTTGTTTGTGTTTTTTTTTCTCTCTAAACAGGAACTCAATGCAATATATCTAACATTGTATTGAGTTTTCTTTGTATTGAATTCTCACTACATTGAATTTATATAGAACTGATTCTTTTTGTACTCAAAGGTATCTGCATAGCATTAACTTCATGAGAAAATTGTTATCTCCATCTGCAGTGGCCCTGTTGTGCAAGGTATTGCAGTACATGCTGCTTTTCACCAGGTTTTTCTGGTGGCACCTGCAGTATTTGGCATAACAGACAACAAGGAGAAAAGAGACAGAATATGCATTTTGATTGTCTTTCCTTTTGTGGGTATAAGCACTGTTTTTAAACAGCATTTATAAGGATCTATTTTGCTTTCATTTCATTTCATAAGATTTTTTGATGAATTGGTTCCCAAAGAATGCAAGGATAGACCCTTAAAATTCTGTTCATCTTTAGAATCCACCTTTATGTTAAGCTCTTTTTAGGCTCTGACAGTGTTCATTTCATCCCTGCTTTACAGCTTGAATTGAAAATGCTGAAATACCATAAAAAAGCCTTGGACATATTCGATAGATTCATATCCAGACCTAGAGCTTCAGTACACTCATGACTGTAAACATGCTTCTCACTCTCCCAAATTACTGCCCTTCTGTTTATGTACAGAAGAGGAAGACAATTCCTATTCTACACCTCATTAAAGACTTCAGGCTCCAGCTTTCCACTTTCCCCTGTTTTCATTATTTTGCATGATCATATTGTTTGACATCTGTCTTTTGTTACAACCGATTGTTTCAACACCATCTTACTATGTCTCCTGTGTACAAAGGGCTTTGTACACAGCATGTCCTGGTCAGTATCTTTTAGAAAAGCTCCCTCAGTACACTACTTACTGGTACATGAAAGGGATTGCAGAATATTATTTTACATATTGTATACACTAGAAAATATTACAATGATGGAATGCTGTTAGGAATACCACAGTTACCAAGATTTTTAGTTGAAATAAAGTTGGTAAAGTTAAATGTAGAGTAAAAAGTTTAATGCAAATGTATTTGTAATTTGTCTTTTACAGTATATTATGAGAAAGAAAAACAAATACTTCTCCCTATTCAGAATTCTGTAGAAGATTGTTCAGAGCTTTGTCGGAATTAAAATATTTCCATGCAACATGTCATTTCAAGGAAGCAGAATTTTCTGATGGAATGTATTTCACTAAAAAAAACCCCCAAAAACACTTCCTCTAATTGTAACGGAATAGAAAACCCTACTAAATCTAGTTTATGTGCCATCATTATAACATTCAAGTGGGTCAAGAGCATAGGTCATGCAATCTTAAACATATGTTGAATCAAGTTGGATTTTTATAACAATTTTCTTAGCTATAATTTTAATTGAAGAGATAGACAAAACAGACTGAAAATCATTTTGCCTGATATCCTGAGGCTGGAAAATATTCTGTTAATACGTCTGCTGGGAGTTTTATGGGAAATATTAACCAGCTGAAGATTACCTCCACTTATTTATGAAAGGATATTTTTTATAAAAAATGAATGTTACATTTCCTACCTAGGTATGTGCATGTGATTCTCTACCATGAAGTATTCTGGTGGCCTGCCATCTTCCTTCCTTCCATTTTTCACAACTGAAGCACTTCCAATACAATCTTTACTATGCTGGGGATCACATAAATATTGGATGCCATCCCAAATAAGCATTGACAACTAATCAAATTGTGCATTATTGAAACTGAAAATATTAGAGAAACAGGTTTGTTTTAAACCTGACCTGGACCACTGTTGTGGTTTAACCCCAAACTGTAAACAGACCACGCAGCCGCTTGGTCACCTCCCCCCTTCCCAGTGGGGTGAGGAGGAGAATCAGAGAGAGAGGAAATTGGCAGGTTGAGATAAAAACACTTTATCAGGACAGCAAAGGAAAAGATAAAAATATATTAATAATAAAAATAATATAAAGGGGTAATAGAATATACAAAATGAACAATGCACAATTTCTCATCACCCAATGACAAATACAGCCCATCCTGGGCAGCAGCCAGAGAGCAGGGATATTCCCCCACAGCCATCCCAGAACAGCAAGTTCCAGAGAGAGAGGGCGAGGGAACAGACAGCTGAACAAACAGGCCCGAACGAAATAAAAATAAGATAACAAGAAGGGAACATGAACAGAAAGCGAACTGAACAAGGAACCAGAGTGAGGGGGCAATGGCCGACCCTCACTTACACCAGCCGTGATGTTTTTGGTACGGAACACTCTCTTTGGCCAGTCTGGATCCACTATT
>KL289299.1:0-20841 GCA_000699545.1 Podiceps cristatus | reverse complement strand
GGGAGACCTTTACAACTGCCTGAAAGGAGGTTGTAGCAAGGTGGGTGTCAGTCTCTTCTGCCAGGTAACAAGCAATAGGATGAGAGGGAATGGCCTCCATTGTAACCCCCTCCCTAAACCAGGGTAGGTTTAGACTGGATATTAGGAAACATTTCTTCACTGAAAGGGTGGTCAAGCACTGGAACAGGCTGCCCAGGGAAGTGGTGGAGTCACCACCCCTGGGGGGATTTAAAAGACATGGAGATGTGGTGCTTAGGGACACGGTTTAGTGGTGGACTTGGCAGTGTTAGGTCTGTGGTTTGACTCCACAATCATAAGGGTCTTCTCCAACCTAAATATTGCTATGGTTCTAATTATATTGAGCTATACATAAATTAATTCATGTAAAGTTTTTTAAAAAACTGTTTTGAGAAATGCTTAGAAAGCCATAAACAAGATGAAAGACTCCAGTCCTGAGTTCCTATATTAGTACCACACCTGCTGGTCTTATGTGTTGCATGGAGCTCACACAGAGTACTAGATACTTCTATATAAAGTATGAGAACCTGAAGACTGCCAGTGAAAATATCAGAGATCCTTACAACGCATCTTGAAATGCTCTACCCATATATATGTATATGTATATACATACTGTGGAGGGTTAGAGTAGACTATGGTATAGGCAGCAAACAAAACACCTTCATTTCATGCCAGATAGTATGATGTAGGGGACTGTGAAGACAGTTGGACTCATAATTCCTTCAAGGGGAGGTAAACAACAGCCAGAAGATGTTTACTTCATGCAAACTTTACTGAGATTTCACATAGTATGACCCAGACATCTAACTGTTGCTCTTTGGCATTTCGATTGCCAGTAGAACAGCTGAAGGAACGGCAAACATGTCAGTGCTAAGCCTTGTTGCAATGGATAATTGGTTCTAGGAAAGTTTACATGTAGCATTTGGGGTGTTTTTTAAACTTATTTCTTCATTGTTTACTTGACAACCTAACATCCCATGCATAGAACGGTGACCACAGCCATCAGCTACCAGTATCTGTCCTTTCTATACTCTGTCATTTCCTTTTGGTTAAGGTAAAATGCTATTAAATTGCTGTATGTATGTTCAACACTGTGCTTACTGTTTAAGCATTTACCCTGCCTTTTTCTGTTCTTACCTTCCTTTCTTGCTATATGCTCAGCCCCTAACCATTTGGAAGAGAAGGGGTAGGAAAGGGGAGAGGAAGGTATCTTAGAACAAAAATCTATTATTTATTGTAAACTGAAAATTCAGTAGTCATACTCCAAAGGGCACACTGAGGTTTAGTAATGTGGTGAATTAATATATGAAGTCAGTGGAAGTTTGATTTTTTTTACAAACTCATCAATAAAATATCATCATGGCCTTTCTTTGCAGTAAAATATTTGTAAAGCTTTTTATATAAACACATACTGGAAAGGCTTTTATGTCAATATTAATCATAGAAAGGTTTTAATATCAGCATAACTTTTAAAGGCAGTTAAAAACTGTAAATCCCTTATCAATGTGGCTTCTAAGTTTACTATGAGCTGTGCAGCAATGCTGCCCAAGTAGATGCAGCAGTCACATCTGAAAGGACAAATCACAAAACACGGAAAGAGTCACTGCTCAAAATACTTGAAAATTGACCTGATTAGCAATAAATGGTATTTTGAAAATAGATAGCATTCCAGTGCAACCCATCCATTTCAAGTTGGCCTGTTTCCCCTTTGGTTCCCAAATCAGTAGTTTTGCTTTTCCACTGTGGCTCACAGTAAGGAAAAACCACTGGCTCGGCAGCACTGTGTATCTTTCATGATTCCCCTCTATTTTTGCAAAGATATAATTCCTTGGGGTTTTTTTGATTTTTTTTTTTCTTTCATTGTAGAATGTCTATTTTGTACTTTCGTCAGATAAAGAACTTTCCTGTTCCCTCATTTCTACATTCTCAACTCCTGTTACACTTGCTTGTTACTGTGAAATGGTATTCAACGTACTGATCTTCTTGACTTCCCTCCAGTCTTTCCAATAACAAAATTGTAACAAACCAAAACAGCATGACATATGCAATGACAAAGCATTGTTTATTGTTGCTTTTGCCTTACAGGATGTGAGAATATGAAATTCTTATGTTTTCAGAGACTTCTACTCTAGACTGATCAACATCTGGTGTAGCATAGGACAGACAGGGTGCTGGGTCAAGAGGAGGTGAGATAGCTTCAACTATAGGAAAAAGACTCAGACCTTAAAACTAGAAGAGGAGAAGCAATAAGAAAGGATGGAGAGGCCATGGTGGTACCACAGAAAAGGAATGAAAAAAAGGGAGTTGTGATGACTGAGCAGAATGCATTCATGGATGTAAGAACACACAAGTTCCAATAGAATCATAGAATAATTTGGGTTGGAAGGGACCTTTAAAGGCCATCTAGTCCAAGCCCCCTGCAGTGAGCAGGGACATCTGCAACTAGATCAGGTTGCTCAGAGCTCTGTCCAACCTGACCCTGAATGTTTCCAGGGATAGGGGTTCTACCACCTCTCTGGGCAGCCTGTGCCAGTGCTTCACCACCCTCATTGTAAAAAAATGTCGTCCTTATATCTAGTCTCTATCTCCCCTCCTTTAGTTTAAACCGATTACCCCTTGTCCTGTCATAGCAGGCCCTGCTAAAAAGTTTCTTCCTATCTTTCTTAAAGGACCCCTTTAAGTACTGAAAAGCCGCAATAAGATCTGCCTGGAGCCTTTCTTCACAGTAGAGGAGCTCCATCCCTCAGATCATTTCTGTATCCCTCCTCTGGCCCTACTCCAACAGCTCCGTGTCTCTCCTGTGCTGAGGCTCCAGAGCAGGACAGAGGACCCCAGGTGGGGTCTCACCAGAGCGGAGCAGAGGGGCAGAATCCCCTCCCTCGACCTGCTGGCCACGCTGCTTTGGATGCATCCGCGGGTACATTTGGCCTTCTGGGCTGCCAGCACACACTGCTGGCTCATGTCCAGCTTCTTATCCACCAGAACCCCCAAGTCCTTTCTTGTTGGATGATAGATTTCAAAGCTGATGCTCACTTTCTACTTCTCATACATCCTAAACCCCCTCTGCAAATACAGTATCTGCAAGGTTTTGACAACCTCAGTGCTACAGATATTTAACAAATCCCTCCCTAGGATCAGATAATTATTGTTTGAGTGCCTATTTGAGGCTCAGTATGAATAGGACCTCCTGTAGTAGTGCGGCTCCTTTGAACTCAAACACATGGTTGCCATGACATCCTAGTTCCAAAGAGAAAAGATTGTTCAATGCAGCTCTGATCCTCTCCCTCTCAATTCTAAAGCTAAATTTGAATAATGCCTTTGAGTTGCATAAGAAAGTGTTTTTCTTTACTGATAAACTACATGAGTGTTTGCTAAATGTAGCACAGGCCTTAATTTACCTAGACCTTAACTTACCAAAGCGCTAAATTAGAAAAACATTAAGTTCATTTAATGATATCAAGAGGCAAAAAATATAGATTTCTGACCACGTTCTTTAGTCATAATATATTGAAAATAATAGTGTCTTTTAAAAACTACTTGAATTTCAAATTTTAACCACAAAAAGAATAGTATGTAGTTCTGATTTTAATTTTTTTGATGATTTTTTCTTTTGCCTTTGGCTACTAGACCCAAGAGACTTACAATGTCCAACATGTCTTTCTCTGTGAAGGGAGTTATACACTGTAACCTAATTCTCAATTTTTATCTATTTTTATTTTGTAATAAGCCACACATACCGAGTTCTCCTACACTATACTTTCATATACAAAGTATTTCTTGCCAACCCACAAAATGTGTTAAACTTTTATCTGCTGCCTTTAGTTTTCTGACATTTCATTTGGAAAAGTAAGGAACAAAATCATAGCCAGAATTACCTTTACTGATATTACATCCTCATAAAAATACCTCCTTACTTAATCTTTTTACCTGGACTTTAGCAAAGCATTCAGTATTGTTTGCCACAGCCTACCCTGAAGAAACTAGAAAGATACAGATTGGATGGGTAGTCTATCAGGTGGTGGTGTGGTTTAACCGTAGATTGTAACCCAATACCACGCAGCTGCTTGCTCACTTCTCCCCTCCCCGGTGGGTGGGGAGGAGAATTGGAGAGAAAGGATAACTCGTGGGTTGAAATAAAAACAGTTCACCAGGACAGCAAAGAAAAAGATAATAATAATTATATGTTATTAATGATAGTAATGGTAGTAAAAAATATAAGGATAATAGAATATATGAAACAAATGATGCACAATTTCTTACCAGCCAAGGACCAATACAGCCTGTCCCAAGGAGCGATCGTGGAACAGGAATACTCCCCAGCAGCGATCTCAGAACAGCAAGTTCCAGAGAGAGTGAGAGGGTGGGAACAAATGGCCAAAAAAATGAATGAACAGGCCCAAATGAACGAGAGGAGGGAAAAAGGGAACCGGCCCACTGGCCAGCCCCCACTTCTACTGAGCTTGACACCTATGATATGGAATACTCTCTTTGCACAGTTTGGATTAACTATTCTGGCTGTACCCTTCCCAGGTTTTTGCACCTGCACATTAGCAAAATCTGTAAAACGTCCTTGATGGCTCAGCAGCAACTAATAACATCAGTGTATTATCAACATTCTTCACGTACTAAATCCAAAACACAGTAGTTGCTGAAAAGAAAATAAGCTCCACCTGGGAGAAAACCAGCACAAGTGGGCAGGAAATTGGCTAACAGGTCACACCCAGAGGGTGGTAATCAATGGCTTTTATTCACATTGGCAACCTGTCACAAGTGAGGTCCCCCAGGGATCAATATTGGGCCCCACGTTGTTCAACATCTTCATAAATGAGCTGGATGTTTAGATTGAAAGCACCTTGACCAAGTTTGCTGATGATGCCAAACCAGGTGGTGAGGTGAATACATCAGAAGAGCAGGCTGAAAGAGAGAGCTAGCAAGAACAGGATGAAGTTTAACAAAGTACTGCATGTGGGGCGAAATAACCAAACAGCCTACTATAGGATCAATACACGTAGCTGGGGAGCAGCTTTGCTGAAAGGGACCCAGGGTCCTGGTGGACAACAAGCTAAATGTGAGTCAGCAGTGTACTGCTGCAGCAACAAAGGCAAGTCGGGTCCTGGGTTGCATCTGATCAGGAATTACATTCCTTTTAAAATGACTCCATATGGTCTAGCTTGATGTTGTTTAATTTGCCTTTTTTTCAGTGATATCATTTTTGTTGCATATATATAAAAGAGTTAGAAAAATTTGAAATTAACATACTCTGTCTACACTATAATAATGGTGTTTACAGAAAGAATACAGAACAGAGATGGCTGTCATGGTAAATCAGGTTTAGTTGATCAGAATTTTAGATCAAAATATTATTTTAAAATAGCATACTTGATTTGATACTCTACTCACTTAATCTGCAACTTCCAAACCTAAAAGGAATTTGGAAAAATTTTGAGCAGTATTTACCTGTCCCTTAAGTATTTTCTAACTATATAAATTCCTACCAATAAACTTGTGGATGAAAAGGACAGAAAGCTTTTTTTTTTGCAGCTCTTTGCAGCATAGGCAATCTACCAAAAGTTTGCCCAGACACAGAAAACAGATACACTCCAATACACTCTATGGAAGTGGCCCCCAGGGAGTCCTCTGATGTTATAGAGACACAAGTGCAAGGATCTGGCAGAATTACTTGCAGATTTGGAGTTTCCTTGTAGGTTTTATAGAATCATAGAACCATAGAATGTTTTGGGTTGGAAGGGCCCCCCCGGAGCCCATCTAGTCCAACCCCCTGCAGTGAGCAGGGACACCATTACCTGGATCAGGTTGCTCAGAGCCCCGTCCAACCTGGGCTTGAATGTTTCCAGGGATGGGGCATCCACCACCTCTCTGGGCAACCTGTTCCAGTGCTTCACCACCCTCATCATAAAGAATTTTTTCCTTACATCTAATCTAAGCCGTTATAGATAAGGGCTTGATAAGATCTATCTTAGTTATTTCATTGCTATTTCTTTTAAGCAAATGGTAAAATTGTGAGTTATAAAAAGATGATGAAACATTTGTATTTAAGTTAATATTAGAGATCACAAGCAGTGAGCGCTTGAAAACCCTATGGGTTATTATTAGCCATTACTTTTGTGCCTTAGTGCAACAGAATATGTATTATGCATACCTGTTGATCAGAGGGACTTTTTCTTTGTATGATTTCGGGTGTTGTAAACAGTATGAACAAGTTACAATCTTACCAGAATTTCTCATATGGCAAACAAAACTGTAATATCTTACTTTTTTGTCAAGGCTCACAGAGATTTCCAAAATGCAATGTGATTTCAAGCTTAACTGTTATCCCTGCCAGCCCCCCTCCCCCCACCCC
This sequence comes from Podiceps cristatus, assembly GCA_000699545.1. Taxonomy (NCBI): domain Eukaryota; kingdom Metazoa; phylum Chordata; class Aves; order Podicipediformes; family Podicipedidae; genus Podiceps; species Podiceps cristatus. Next base: position 14,462 of record KL289299.1, on the reverse strand, counting down.
AGTTCCTTACATTTTAAATTAGTAAGTATAGATTATCCATCAGCATGAGACTATATGAGGTATGGAATTATACATACATGATGTAAAATTTTCCATTAATATTCTCACCATAACTCTAAGGAATGTTTTCTTTGAGTTTAGTACTGTTGCTGTGATGCAGCTGAGGGGCAGCAGCTGTTAGGAATTCTGGGAACTGCAGAGATTTGATACTGGAACTAAACAAATGCTTTCCCCTAATGTGATTGCAGGGGATCTGTGCAAACCTTCTATCAGGGAAGCTGTACTATTTTTGCTCAGCACAGCACTCTGAAAATTTATAAGATGCAAGGCATCTCACACCATATATAAACTGTGAATTGCATTTGAAAATACTTCTTTTTCTGTGAAATTCAGTATTTTGAACATTTCCTTGGTAGCTACCACTGCATTCTTTTGTTGAACTGAGATTTTGACAGTCTTCCTGTGAATGAGAGACTAAATAGTAGCACATGCAAATGAGGGAAGAGAACAAACAGACTGGGACATGACAGAGTATTGCTTGGTGAAATCTACTGCCTGAAGGAGTGTAAGAGCCATCCTATTATGTACAGTAATCGATAGACACACTAGTGGAAACTTGGATGGCCACTACTGTCTTAATTTTCCATTAGTAGTTCACACTGTGTGTTTAGCAGCTCTCTCCAGGCTCTTGCTGACCTAATCCAAATGGAACAATCTTGCTGGCATTTTACCTCTGCCTCTCCCTCCCTCCCTGAGTCGTGAGTAGGGTCTAGGAAGTCTTCCCTCTTCAAATGATGTCTTGTACAGGTAAGGACTGGGGATAAGTTAGGGGAAAAAAAAAAAATAGAGACAAAGTGTTGTGAACTGAGAGTTTTGTGAGACCCAGCAGTTTCTTTCAGAGATTGCATAATTAAGTCTGAGAATTGGGAGGGAAGATCTTAGAGGAGAAATAATGTTCTAAAGGCGGAAATTGTGTTCTAAAAAGCGCTCTAGGGTCTCAGTATTTCTGGCAGACAGCATTCATTCAGTGGATAGCAGAATTATTTGTCCTAAGGAAAAGAACTGACAGAAAAATTCAGGTAAATACTAGTCTCCAGGGAAAAACAGAATGGCCAGCAGGCAGAGAGGCTGCAATAAGGACTGCCTGCTATGCGAAAAAGTCCTATGTCCTCTTACCATGACAATTTTTATTTTTTTTTTTTTTTTTAGGATTCACAGTATGTTTATTGAGAACATAAAGTAGGGGAGAATACATTTAAAAAGAGAGACCTTGAGAAAGAAGAGAGGGAGACATTGAACAAGTGGAAGAAGGTAGTGATGCTCTGCAAAAGGTGCTAGTCCTTAAATGGCACAGAGAAAGTCAGCAGGCTGTAACAGCTCTTGAGACGGTTTGGGGCGTTAGTAAGGTACTCTGCCTTCTGGGACCTCATTTAGCAGCAGAACATCCTCTGTGATACGTCCTCTGAATACTGAAACTAGTGGCAGGATGGGATATATTCCAGAGTGAACCTCCTCACAGTCTTCCTGTAAGCTTGACTGTGCTCAGCAGCATGATAGTCATAGATAATCCTCGGGGATGACTGGGATTATGATACACAAACGTGTGTCAATGTCCAATTTAATGATTTTCTAGAAACCACGGCTAAGTCAGGAATAAGATGGTAGTCTCAGGAAGATACTTACTAAAACAGCGTAATTCTTTGTCAAAAGAATAACAAAGGATCCCATATACTTTAATATCTCATGTAGATGAGAGAGCCTGGCACACTCAAATAATGATGCTGAGCGGGAAGGACGGTATACACAACCCACCTCTATATTCATACCCCTGTAGCCTTAAACCATGCTACTTTAATCTTGCTAGAATTCACTCTTTGTAGTTATTAGATGCCCTTTTAACTTCTTTTTTTAGGCTTGGTTTAAGGTATTTCTACTGAAGTAATCACCTCTTAATTTTATTTTACTCCAAATATTCCTTTGCTTGTTGCAAAACTTAGTATTATATATTTCTACTGAAGTAATCTCCCTCTCCTCTGTGCTCCCCCTTCCCCAGCCATTTGGCCTCTCATGCTCTAACTCCTTTCTAGAATTATTGGGTTTTGCCTACTGCCTTTGTGTGGCAAATTTCTTGGTAGCACAGGAGGCCTCTTAACTATACCACAGAAAAAAATATTAGATTTGTAAAATCCCATACATACCAGCAACTTAGATTTCTGAACCTTATGGAAGAGTTCACCACATAGCATCTGTTAATGTCAGTGGAAATAAGGAAACCAAATACTTCACTGGCTTTGAACAACCTTTCTTATATTTTAATTCATGTTTGTTCATGTGGTTTTTTTACCAGGTTTTCAAAGATACAAATTCAATAAAGAAAAATAAGGGTTAAGGGTCTCGGAGAACACTCTAAGGCCATCACACAAATACAGATGCACTTAAGTTCTTTCTGTTTGGAATAAACCTCTTGATCATTACTCATGCAGCATTGCCTCTGCATTCCCTTAACTGGAGACTATTCAAGAAATGTTTATTTAATGAGTTGCTCTAGAAAACTGAAGCAAACAATGTCCAGTGTTTTACCAGATGTACATCATCTATTATTTTTATCAAGTATAATATGAATGTGATTACATGAAGAGTTAAATGTCCTTCAGCCTTTACTATAATTTTTGTTTACTCGTCTCACATTTTGAGTTGTTCAGCTATGGATTATTTCCTAACAGTTTATTTCCTAAATAACCCCTAGAAAGTAACTCCTAATGTGACCTTCTTTTCAGAGGCATTGATTACCTAAAACTTCTCATTGCTGTCTGTTGTCTGTAATGTAGCTACTTCTCATCTGTGGTAATACTAAAGATTTTAATATCTATAGCATTGACACTGGTATAGATATCGGCATAGTCATATCTAGTATGTAATGTAGCTCTTGCCATGAAGAGTAACACCTATGAGAGCAATGTTCTGATTTGTCAAGGTACCTATTACTTTTCATAAACATAAAAAACTGCAAATGCTGCAAGACAATGATTTAGACAAAAAAGTGATAACCCAAAATGACGCACAAATAAGTTTGTCTGTGATTTTACACTAATTATGCAAACCAGATTGGGGAAAAAAACCAGTTACATAACATTCAGAGGTAGCTTATTTTGTTAGTATTTTTAATGTGTATGAATATATATGTAAATCACCTCTTAATTTTATTTGCTCCACCACTTCCTTTGCATGTTACAAAGCTTAGCATTATGTCACAAATATTTTAAAAATTTGGGTAATCAACTATATTAGAGGTCAGAACTGATACATCTAATACTTATGCCCAAGTTTTGTAGTCGAATGCTTCTAATTGGCATCTATTTCTCCAAAGATACAATCTTTTAAATGATTTGAAAAAAACACACCCCAAGAAAAAAAAAAAAAAAAACACACCTTTCTAAAAGATTTAATCGATCAGTAATTAAGAGAGAAGCAACTGCTTATCTAAAAAGAAAGGAAACTTTCACCCCAGTATGAAAAAGCAACTACTTTTTTTTATCATCACTGAGGTTAATGTTTTAATTCTCTAGTGTTCTCAATGTGCAAGGCAGTTTTCAAGAAATGATAAGGGCATAGTTGGTCTCCATTGTTCTTCAAAGGCAATGAGAAAAGAGAGCACAGTTTGCTCTTTTTGTGGAGGTTGTCATGCCTAGCAGTTCCTCAAAACCCAACTAGCCAAACAACCAAAAAAACCAATACTAAAGCCCTGGGTAGTGACTGCAGACCATCACTATGACCCAGTCTCAAATTGGCATATGTGAATGTTTCAGACATCACTTAGACTTACTTTCACTCCTGAGAACCAGCATGAAGCCTATGCTCAATTAATACTGTACTTGGAAAGCAAAATAGAATTTCAGTGGATCACACACTAGTAATGGAGTCACTGTGCAAACTCCAACTTTACTTACTGTTTGTTCTAAGAGATTATACTAAACATGGATGCTGACAGCTAGGGTGTCTGTGGATTTGCTGTAAATTAAACTAGATGGTAAATCTGTCTGCAAAAAGAAAGAATAGGAAAGAGGGAATTAGCTTCCAACATTTTACACCAGGAAAAGTAATTTTCCTTTTAAAAAGTTACTAAAATGCCTGCAGGTTTTTGTCTTGTAGTTGTCAAACATGCAGAAATAAACCTACTATATTCCTATTGTGCACTATCCATTCTCAGTATTTTTTTTAAATGGTTATGAATCAGTCTTTCGTAATTAATAGTATTGGCTGTTTCATTGTACATTTCGATTTGTTAGTGGTTGTCTGTTGCCTATTGTCTCATGTTTTAATTGTAACAGCTTTAGTGTAAAGATTCTTTTGAACTGTGTGAGAGTTTGGCTTATAGATAGGGTTTCTATATACAATTTTTAAAACGCTAGCATTTCTAATCATTTTAAGGAAAGAATGGCTCCTGAAGTCTGGTCCTTTCCACCCTAGTCAAATATTCTGATCTGGGATATACCATGTTGCCAAACATGCTTTGTCTCTGGGAAGCACTTCTCTCTATCTTACTAAAGTAATTACAGCAAAGAAATTAAAATAAACTAAATTAAACTCAAAACGCCACACTATGATACTTTATGACTATTTTTTTTTAATCTCTCAGATCAATTAATATTTTTAAAAAGTCATAATACATAAATTTAGAAAATAGATATTACAGTCTGTATATTAAGGAAAAATATTCAGGTAGAAATTCAGTACCTTTCTTCCATACTTCAAATTCCAGAACAGAAGGATCATTAGATGATGAATTAGAAACACCTAATTATTCTGTTTGCACATATATGCACACACACGCAGTCACAAAAGGAACGCTCAAGTACCAGACACCAATAAGTTGATTATTCTTTGTTACACTGGAATTATTAATTCATTGCAGAACTAGAAGACTGTGTTAATTTGAAGGGGTAAGGAGTCAGCTATGGCGGTTGATTTAATACTTGTCAGTACAACTGTTCTTTTGACAGTGCAGTTTTTATTCATTTAATATTTTTACTATATTAAGGTCATAATACCTTACTTGGTTGGCATATCTATAAAAAAATTTCAGGAACCATAATTTAGGTTTTGTTTCTGCTATTTCTATGTAATATTACACCTTCTAATGATTTTTTTTGCTCCATATGTAACTGAGTGTGACTAGTGTGATTTCTCCTAGTTCTCAAATCCTACTTCTTGCCATGTATCTGATATACTACAATATACTTTGAATTCTTTTATAATTTCAAAGTCTGAATTTTTTTTTCCCTTCACAGACATAAATACTAGGGCCTTATAAGTTTTATAAGTTTTTTATATGCCTTTTTATATGCCTAAGTTTTTTTTTTTTTGTAAGTTTTTTTTTATGCCTTATAAGGATTACTTCTTACTTCTTCATAGTAGATGGAGTTCCATAGTAAAAATAGAGCCTCCAAGTCTGGAAAATCCTGTGCTTTGGTGGGGGGGACACTACTCACTAATAACAAGGACTTATTTTCTCCTCAATTTATTTCTTCTTTTCAAGCAATAGGAAAAGAACTGTAGAAGTGAATGCAGTAAATATAAAATTCAGATTAGAGAAGCAAAGTTAGTGACTCACTTTCATACCTAGCTCACAAAATAATGCCTCAAAAAGATGTCCTCCATAGTAAGTTGTTTACACGTTCAAAATAGTATCATTACAAACAATCCCTGAAGCACATTTATTTTCTTTAGAATTATTCCTTTTAGCAGCAACTGAGAATGCTTGCAGGTCCTCCAATGCGGTTCCTTCTGGGTTAGGAATGGCTTCCTGGAAGCTACGTACTTGTGGCTTCAATATGAAAAGCATTGCTGCAAATAAATTCTCCTTCCTCTCCCTTCCTACCCATAGTTAATACACGCTTCAATATTTGTTACTAAGTATCTGGGTATATGAATCAGTGAAATGAAAGGGACAGCTGATACAAGCTTTCAAGACTTACTGCACATTTGCAGAGACATTTCTCCATCAGTTTTCTTTAGAACTGTAACTAATGTGAAGTAATTTAACAAACAAACAAAACGTTTGATTCTTAAAAACAGGATACCAGTACCTGGAAGATGCAGAAAGATTGCATTGTTAAGTGCTAATCTAAATCTGAGATCATATCATTTATATAAAGAGATCCATAATACTGGAGAAGGTGTCTCATTTTGATCATTAACTATATGTTATTTTGGTCATTCTCTGTTTTTCCCCTTAAAACAGACCATTAAAATTATAGGAAATATAGGAATTATACAGGTTATTTTACAACAAAGTATCAAACACGAAAAATGTGTTGTATTTAACCTCATGATGTTAAGCTTTGATTTGAGAGGTGCACCTTGAAACAGTTCAAGAACTTAAAGAAGCTTTCTAATTTAGTGAGATTATAAACTGTTAAGGCTCAAAATCTTTTCTTGTGGACAAAGTGGAAACACACTATATAAAACCAATAATTTATTGTTAGTATGATAGAAATCTTAACATTCTAATCTAAGACTTCTTATTAGTCCAGATCTAATTATTTTGGAAATAAAAATATTTGTATGCAGAAAAATATTTAATAATAGTTCAGTAAGAATTGTTACACGTGTACTTCCTAGTTTGTACCTCTTTTCCTGATTGTACACTCACCCTTCCATGGCCCTTCTGGGTCATAAGATCGATGTCTTCATTTTGGTGTTGGTGGTGGTCTGTTACAGCAAGTCATCTAAATGTGAAATGCTTCTTCCCCTGGGTCAAAGGCAGAGAACACAGTACCTCTGGGTTACTCCGCCTCAAAGCTTTTCCTGTATTTTTTTCTTAGTTTTTCAGCAAGACCTTAGAAAGGTCTGCTTAGATTCCATATACATCAGTTGTTTACTCTAAGATACTTCTCAGGACCATAGGGACACATATTAATTGCATTCCTGGTCTTCTGCATTTACCATAGGCTTTCACCCACAAAAGTTTATACATAGAATTGTATGAGGGTAGATAGATAAGGGCTGTCCCCATTCACCACCAATTAATATTCCTGTTTATGGCAATGACTGTGGCCAGGGCTGGGTGGAAATCCTGGCTTTCTGGGCAAACCAAAAGGCCACAAAACTATGGGACAGCACCGCAACCAGCAGAGCAATGGCTTACATGGTGCACTCAGCTGGGATGAGCAAGGAAGGTGTACTGTGAGGCAGGGCTCTAGTGCCCACACCTCCAACTGTGCCCCTTTCCAGGGTCACAGCAGGGTTTGTTGGGCAGGTGGCCATGTCACAGCCATTTATACCAGAATAAACCCACACTCGCTCCTTATGCCTGTGCTCTTCATTTCCAGATGGGGAGGGAGAGCAGCCCCTACCTCAGAGGGCCCCCCATTATAAATGGTGGGGAAGGTGGTATAGAGCGCATTGCTGTGCCCTCTCGATGGCTGGCAGGTGTCCCTCCAGGGTGACAGCCCTGTCTGACAGCCGCCCTGTGTTCATGCGCAGGCCAGCTCTGGCCATCCTCTCTCTGTGGGCAGAGCCAGCCATAAGGCTGTGGCTCCCAAAGAGTGGCTCCAGAGCAGTGAAGAGAGTAGAGAGGTCTGGAGCATGGGGGCACTGCAGGGCTGGCTCCATGAGGGCTGTTGCTCAGAGTCGGGAGGTGATGACCACTGAGTAGGGGACTGCTATCGGGAAGGCCCCTGGGGGCCCAGACCAGGAACTGGCAGGAGCCAGAGCAGGCCAGGTGAGGGGTGGTGGTTGGGTTGGGGGAGCCTATGGCCAAAGCAGAGCTGGGGCCGAGGGCCAGGGCTCTGAGGCAGCTGTCAAGGCCATCCCTGGCTCTCGCATCCCCAGCCAGTTTGTTCTTGTTTGCAAGTATCAAGTCCAACAGAGCATCTTTGCTTCTCAGTGTCCTATGTCAGAAAGTTACTGTCGGTGCACACAGGAATGTCATGTACACCTTGTGCCCTGCTGCATTACCCCTTCAATGGGTACTGGATCAACATGGCTCATTCGATTTCAGAATTATGAGAGATGCTTTGGCAGTCTGACCAAATTTGAGAGAAGGGAGGCCCCTGCCAAGGCCCCTCCTGGCTCCCTCCCCGGCTTGGTGCCTGCCCGGCAGCTGCAGCCTGGTCCCACTGCGGCCCCCAGCCAGGGTGGGGCGACCACGGGGCCCAGGCCCCGAGGTGCCATCCTGACATGCCATGAGCTTGCCGGGCCCTCTGGTGCACTCGGGTGCGGCCGTTAGCTGGGGGAGGAAAAACAATGATCAGTCGGAAGGCGAGAAATCTATAAAATAAATTCACATGACAAAAGTGTTTGCAGAGATCCTGATTTGATGTAAGGTGTTTACCTTGGTGGCAGACAATTTTGAACATTAAACTGTGTAAACTTCTATCTCCCAACAATAATTAACTTCCGTTTTTTCATAGCACTTAATCATAGGTTACTCCCTTTTCCATGTTCATTTCAAACCTGAAAAATGTGTTTACTTCTGTAACAACTCTGAGTGTGTTGTGTGAATCCTTATGAAATATGAAATGATACGCTACTAAAGTGACTGTATTTCTTTTCCTTTAATTATTAAAAAGAAAACCATCTCCCAGTGTTAGTCTTTTCTTTCTAAAGGAAACACAGAAGCAACTTTTGTCATTAACCAGAAATTTTGAATAGATAGGTAGGTGGTTGGGGTGATTGCTGTAATGAAACACAGGAGTTGAAAAAATGGATGTCTTATATCTTCAACTGGACACTTTCAATTAGTAAGCAAAATATAACCAAATTTAGCTTTCTTTTTAATGTGAAAGTGAACGTGTGTTAGTTCTTCTTCACCTTGCTCTTTATCTTATTTTTATTTCCTGCTTTTCACATTTTATTTTATATTGAGTGACATCTGAACCCAAGACAATGTTAAAAGGGACTCTGAGTTGGGAAAAATGAATTCAAGTCATAGGCCAAGTTTTTTCAAACTTTTCCATTAATTTTTTTATAATGTTTTAGTTATATCCTTTCATATGAGATATTTTGCAGTCATCACTTTTTAAGTAAGCCCCTGATCAAACCACTTAAGAATATGGTTAATGTTTAGATCCCATTAAATTCTATATATTCCCTTAAGTACTTAAGAATAATAGCTAAACACATGCTGAACTATTGAAGTGAAGTAAGATTTAGCATTTTTCCAGCATCAGTTTCTATATGAAAACAAAAGCTGTGAAGTAGATTATTTTTCATCTAATTAATCTAATTTTTAAATTTATTTTTTTTTTGTGAAAAGAATGGAATGTTTATTATTTAAATTTATTGTACTTGTGTGCTTTTTGTAGGAAAATAAATGGCACCTAAATATTACCTGAAAAAAACAAGAAAGAAGAGCACTCTCAGTTTTTCTTGCTATTAATATTTTCTCCCTGTGACTGTAATACTGCAGTCATCATATATTTTTAATATGTCCCTTAGCTAGTTTGCTGAACATTGAAAAAAATCCATTTCCAAGTTTTAAGGCATTTTTTATTAATGGAATCAAGCAGAAGCATACAACAGGATTTGTATCTCATGTGAGACACAACACCAGATCCAGTTGTCTGCATTGATGAATGGTGTTGTAAGTGTTTCATAGTTGCAAGGAAAAATATATGTCCTATGAAATCATACCTATCACCATACAATCTTATTACTGCTGAGAAAACTAGTTCAGATTACTCAGTTATCTCAGAATGTTCATGAGTAAAATTCCCGATGTGAACTGTTAGGAGAGATCTAATGGTTTGAAGGGCTTTCAGGAGCATCAACAGTGGCTTCAACTGAAAAATGTGTTATATTTCATCATCTCTGTTTCATGGAATGCAAGCTAATACGATGAATTTGCATTCATCTCCTTGACCCTCCCTTGTACAGAAGAAATCAGGAGAAAGTATCACAAATATAATTGGGTTCTACAACATTTTTACTGGCAGTTAGTTGGCCTACATAATAGAGGTTTTTTTTTCCCTCTTTGCATATTCATTCATGTTCTCTATGAAATGGTATTACTCTTAATTTACATTGGCTAATCAGAGCAGTTTTGCAGTTTTGACTACCATGCATAATACAGCAGGCAAGATACTTACCATATCTCTACTAAAAAGCCTGTACCATGAGTTTAATCATGCTATTTAATTGCTAGGCTTAATTTGAAAATAATTGTTCACAGCAATTAAGTAAATGCCCCAATTTCATTAACAGACTTCGTAATTAGAAAGTACAACATAAAAGTGATAATGTTGCATCATTAGGCTTGAATTACTGTTTCTAATACTACTTTTTTACTATCTATACAATTTCTTTCTTCAGTAGAATATCAGCCTAATTACTGGTGCTAGATTAGTAACAAATTTCCTGATGTAACATGTTCATGTCCCAGCCAAGTGCACAATGATTTATTAAAAGGGAGATTGAAATCTATATTTGAAATTTTAACTATAGTCTGAAACTTAAAGTAGCCTGGGATATAGCAATATCTAATAAAGTATGTAGGAGTTAATTGCTTTGAATAATAAAAGTTTTTTCCAAAATGTAGTGTCTTAACACATGTTGGCCACTTGCTCTACAGAAATGAGAAGTAAAAAGATAGTAAATGAGGCTGCTAATAAGATATAGTGATGATAGAAGTAATTATGGCAGTGTCACAATGAGATGTCAATAATAGTCTGTCAGACCTATTGTTTCTTTACAACATTGAGGAATCATTTCACTTTTTAACCATCTTAATATAACTGTGTGCTAGAAGGAAGAAGAATATTTCAATTCCAATCAAGATGTTCTAGTCTTTGGTGTTAATACAGTTGCTGGAAAGCTTAAAAGCAGTGAGGAAAAGTGACCACATCAAGATGATTAAAAAAAAAAAAAAAAAGTTTAATTATCACAATTATTCTTAATGTATAAGATTCAAGTGATGCATGAATCCTTGTGGGGTTTTTTTGTATAAGGTATTAAATAGTGCCTACCTGCCTAGACTGTCATCCCTAACTTGAGGTCATTGCATTCCTTTCTGCATATAAAAACGTCAGCTGCTCATCATGCTATGGAGTGGATAAAGGAAGATGTAGAAGAAAAGTTGTACATAAAAGCAATAAGGAGAAAATGAAAAGGATTTAGCAATACATAAAAGCAAGAAATAAAATAGCCCTTGCTAGTTTCTGAATTAGCTTCAAGCTTTCACTCAGTTTGCTTTGTTTTTTCTCATACTGTTTCTTGCTTAAAATATAAGGATGATTAGGAAGAAAAACATGTTGATGTATTTCTTGTGAAAAAACAGCCAGCTCTCTCATGTGCTGATCATTAGTAGATAAAAGTAGCATTGACAACTTTTATGTAATTATGGATTTTAATATTGGTAAAGTTATATATATAGTTTGGGGGGGGGGTTGTTTGTTTTGGATTGCAACATCTTGTCTCATTCATGCATGCATGTGTATATAGAAGTAGTAAAGCTCAGAAATAGGCAAAGAATAATTTTGATATACGACTCTCCATCCAATAATACAGAATCCTGATTATATGTATGGAATATGGCTATGGAGAAAAAGTTACAAATACATAGAAATGTTGCAAATAGACCATGGGTACTCTCAAGAGGAGATGGAGACAATTTTCCATATTGAATGACAGAACCAAACTCTTCTTGGTAGTGAAAGACAATACAACAAAGAACAAATGTCTCCAGTTGCCACTTGATTGGTTCATCTGGACAATAGGAAAATTATTTTCAGAAGCAGAGTAGGACAAGTTACCCAGGGAGGATAACGCTCATTTGTGAAGAGCTTCAAGGCTTGTCAAGACAAAGTCACAGATAACCTTGATTTTACAGGTTTAGGTTATTATTTTAACATAGTTATCTTTTTCCCTGGTTGACATTCTCACACATGAACACGCTGATCCCTCTCGTTCACCTCAGTTTATATGACATTCATAGTCCCACCTTGGGACACATAATAATACAAGACTCTGGAATATAATAAACATATAAACATAATAATGCAAGACTCTGGAAATACTACTTATCTTCAACTCTTCTATACTGGAGTTGCAATTTTTTTTCTGAATCTGTGTAAGTTCATGGGACTTTCTGTGGTGCTACAAAGAAGTTGTACTGGTATAGGAATATGTGAATTCCCAGTTGTGTGATATGAAAGTGGGAAAGGGGAGATCTTGAACGGAGAGCTAAGTTTCACAGAACACAAATCCATAGGTCTCTTGTTCAACTAAGCCTTTCAGTATGTAATGCCTATTTTGTACCAAAAGACCTATTTTCCATAAACCCATCAATTTTGCTAATATTCTTTAATTCCTTTCTGATAATACCTGCCATGGTCAGACCTGCTGCTGTCTACCCCTTGAAGGAATGAAGTTCCCAGGCCAGGGCACAAAGTGAGGTTTATTAGGATAAGGCATTTAAGTCAATAGCAATTACACCACCCTGCGAGTGGGGTCTCTTCCATTCCAAATTCCTTGCAGTCTGCCTAAATAGTTACCACTCAGTTCCTGGGGAAGTATCCTTACCTGGCGTCCCAAGTAAGGGGAGATCACCAAGGTGCAGGCCAGCTATTCCTTAGGAGCACTCAAATTGGGCTCTCAGGGAGCAGTTTACGCGCCCTTCCACAGGGGTGTCTGTCAGTGCCCAGTGGCGTCATGTCTCTGCTGCTGGGCAAGCCCAGGCCCAGCACAATGCAAGGTCAGGCCCCAACCAAAGCACTGTGATTCGGTCTGGATCATCTCCTCACAGGCCACCCCTTGACCATAGAAATTACTATGGAAGATGAGACCTTAAGGTCTGTGGCGTGCCAGTGGGAGCTGCTCTTGCCTCCATGCATATAAACTCGGAATATTGTTTCAGCTGGCACGGGAGGATTAATGCATCCATAATCATCAGAATCTCTCCTGGGAAGAGTTTGATATTGTGCAACATTAATGCCTAATGCATTCTTAATGTGACTAATAATACATCTGAAAATTTAGGTAGCAAGGGTAACTATGACTAAGAATTGTAAAAAAGATTGAAACATAGAGGCCCACCATCCAGATAGAATGAGTCCCAAATGAGATAACAGTCATGACATTAAACTGGTGTGATGTGCATTCCACAAGGCCCAAGAGTCTTCAGGAACTTTCCTCATTGCATTGAGCTGCTGCTGAAGTAGAAAAGAAATATTTGGAATGGAGATGATGTGTTGATGAGTGCCCACACTCCACCTTGTTTGAGCAAGAGGGCATCTAGCACCAGTCTATTTTGTAGTATTCTCTTGATGGCTGGCAATTGTATGTTGACCAGTGTGAAGGATGTTCTGATGCTGTTGGCCAGACATCCCAGTTGAATGAGGGTATCTTGATGATAATGTCAGTCTAATGTTGCTACTGTACAAGTCAACCAAATTATGCCATTCTGAATCTCAAAAGTCATTTGGTTATGGCAGTGCCAGTCATTGTGAAGACAGACTGGAGTACAGCCACTTCTAAATTGGTGGCCACCTAGGTAGGCAAGCTGTAGACCAAGTCTGGTACAGACAGGGTTATTTCTTTGTCTGCTCCAAAGCCAGGGCCAGATCCACCAAGGCTGTTGTGTCCGAAGTCGCTGGTCAGCAACCCATCTGCTTCATGAATTGATCCATGACATCCCTTCAGAACAGAAAAAAAAATGGTCTTGGCTGGGAAAGGCTGGATGGTTACTCCTGGATACAATTCTGGGGAATCTTTGGGCATCTAGCCACCAGGAGTCTGAATGCTCTAGATGTTATTATGCATGCTCAAAGGGAGGCCTTATTTAAGCCTCTTGGTGGGACGGTTAAAAGGTAGTTCTTGCCCAATCTGCAGGTCTTGAGGCACCCTTCTGCATGATATTTGAAAAGTTACGGCAGTCAGGTGAAGTCCCTGGGGACTTCAAAGGGAAAAGGGGAAACATTGCCCCCATTTTCAAAAAGGGTAGGAAGGAGGACCCTGGCAACTACCGACCTGTCAGCCTCACCTCTGTGCCTGGGAAGGTCATGGAGCAGATCCTCCTAGAAGCTCTGCTAAGGCACATGGAGGACAGGGATGTGATTTGAGACAGCCAGCACAGCTTCACCAAGGGCAAGTCCTGCCTGACCAAGCTAATGACTTCTACAATGGAGTGACTACATCAGTGCACAAGGGAAGAACTAGGGATGTCATCTATCTGGACTTCTGTAAGGACTTTGACACAGTCCACCACAATATCCTTCTCTCCAGATAGGAGAGACACAGATTCGAAGCTGGACTGTTCAGTGGCTAAGGAATTGGTTGAATGGTTGCATTCAGAGCATGGAGGTCAATAGCTCGATATCCACAGGGAGACTGGTGGTGAGTGGTGTCCCTCAGGGATCCGTACTGGGACCAGTGCTGTTTAATGTGGTCGTGGTTTAACCCTAAACGGTAACCGGACCACGCAGCTGCTCGGTCACCCCTCCTCTCCCCGGGGGGGTGAGGAG
>JMFS01136349.1:0-28668 GCA_000699545.1 Podiceps cristatus | reverse complement strand
GATGCATATCATCTGGCCCCATAGACTTGTAGACATCAATTCCCTAATTCCTATGTGACCATTCTCAGGCACTTCCATGGTTTCTAACACATCAACAATCCTTGCGTCTATGCTGCCACATGGCTCTCCATCCCCTACCTTGACGAAGATGGCAGACGGATGGACCTCACTAGCACACCATCCCTCAAACATTGTCACGCTGCACCACAAGCAAGCCTCAGCCTCAGTTACACACAAGCAAGCCTCATTTTATCCTTTTCACCCTTTAAATCCAGTTTAAATCTCTTTCAATGAGACCTGTTAACTCCTGTGAAAGATCCTTTTCCCCCTTTGAGACAGGTGTACTCTCTCTGTTGCCAGCAGGTCTGGTGTCATGTAAAATGACCAGATTTAATTTTGATTCCTATGCACCAAATCTGCCTTTTTCTTTTCCTCTAGATCCTTACCAAGGTGTTGATCTTATTTGTATAATTATTCAGAAAATGCATGTACAGATGCCACTAACTCTAGCAGTTAGTGCACTGCCCCTGAGGATCATGTTAGGAAAAACACTACAGATGAAGGAACAGAAGCAGAAATGTTAAGGAATTTGATTACTTCATTCAAAAAAGTCAGTGATGATAAAAGAGGAAGCAAAGTGTGTTGTGTTTTCCTAAGCAGCTCCTGGTTCTTTCAGCCAGGGTTATTTAGAGCCACTGGCATAACATTAGCAGCATTTTACTGCCAGCCCCAAATTCAAACATTTTTATTGATTCTATTTCGGCAGAATGTTAGCAAGAGGTAGATGCATTCTTAATAACTGAAAAAATAATTTCCTGTTCACCTCTATTTACAGTTGTTTGCATTTCATTCTCCCTATTTAGATGAAGCTTTAATAGCTTACCAGTTCATGGAAGGCTACAGACATTTCCTCAGCCAGATCTAGTTCTAATGAAAGAGTAAAGAAGATATTTTAAAGTAGCATTGATGACATACTATACTGATGATATTACATTTGAAGTGCAAGAGTTCTCATGGGATTTAGTAGGAAAGGAAGCTGGGACAACCCATATTTCAAATTCCAGTGGTCGTCTGGACAGATTTCTGTTTGTTAGCAATGATGACAAAATGCCTGTTGCTACTTCTACATTGCAAACCATTTTCCTCCTGTGGTTAATTTATTCCAGGTGAAAGTTTTGGAGAAACTCTGTGTGCAGAATCTACAAATAGCTAGGTTCTTTAATCAGATTCTACTAAACAATATTAAATATAATATTCAACAGAAATAAAAATGGCATGTCTCAGCAATAATAAACACTGAAGGAAAGCATAGGGAATACCACATCCTCTTGCACTGAAAGTCAGGAAGAAATCCTCTTGGGAAGGTGAAAATGGATTTACCATGGATGAAAGAAAAAGCATACAGTATGAGAGGATGCCGTTTTCTTCAGCTGTAGGGAACACATAACACATTTTACCAGCTGGAAAAGAGTGTTTCTGCTGGTTAAAAAATAACCATGGTAGAACGGCAAGTTTGACTTTGCCATATTTGAAAGGCCACAGTCACCAAGGCAAGACAGTAGGAAAAAAAACCACAGCTTGAATGGGTGAAGAAGACTTCAGTGAGGACCACTGAAAAGGACCAGGAAATTAAATCACCACAAGATGCTGCTCTCTGAAATAACACATTTAGTGGTACTGATCATCTGCATCTCTTCCAAATCTTAATTATTTCAGGAGTAAGAGCCATAGAAGAAGCATTGGATCCTCTTTCGGATGGACTGCACTCATAGATTTTCTGGGTGGTCTTCTACTGCTTATCTCCAGCATGTAAAAGGTCTTGCTGGCTCACTTACACTACCGTTTTGTGTTTATCCTACAAACTGAACTTATGCTGTTGTCTTGGGCAGACAGTGAGCATTTGCTCTTGACACGACGGAATTACACAAAGACATCACGATTATAAACAAAAAGTTTTAAACATGATTCTCTTCCTATTTATTCAATTGCAGGCACATACTCCCAGTTTTACTGTGATTTCCCTTTGACTGTATTCAGTTCTTCATGGGCTTTTCTGTAATACCATCTTAATTTCTAGCTTTCTGGTCCCTTCTCTAACACTATTTTTCAGAATTACTCACCAAAATCTCAGGCATGCAGCTCTCAGCATTTCAATGGTACTGGTGCTTACTATGTTTATGGTAGTTTTGAAGCTGCACAAGAAAGCCATGAAGTTTAGTGCTTAATATGTTAAATTTTTAGCCAATTTGTATCAGCACAGCCTCACAAGATCAGGAAAGTAATACCATTCTATGTTAACTACCATTGCACCCACAGCCCTGGTGAAAAAGTTTCCACCTGGAGGCTGAATTTTAGATATTTGAGTATGTATATTTAAAATTTAAGATTCCTAATCAATTCATAGACATGACTTAATACATTCAGCAACAATTTTCCATGTTTTTTAGTAAGATGTACAAAAAAGCGATACATAAATTGAAATGTGGCTCTCTAAACCTGGAGACTCCTGACTTTTGAAGTACAGCAAGCTATAACCAGTCTTAACCTAACGGCTGTACAGGCTGTTCATCTGTTCGTTATAGAATCGTAATCCTCTGAACAGGGGAACTAAAGACAACTGTGTGGCTAGTACACCCCTGAGTGCACTGGAGTGTTTGCAAATCTCCAATTTCACAAACTAGCCCAGGATTTTGAATAAGCTTGATTTGTAAAAGTTCACTGACCTAATCACCCAGAGGGCCAAGGTTGTTCAGGGTCTAAGAAAACAGTGTGTTCTTTAGGTCGTATTTCTTTGTTAATTTAGGGGAAGACACTTTTCCTGTTCCTTTTACAGACCAGCAGTTTCACAAAAGGTGCCAGGTCTTGTCTGTTTTGTCACAACCCCGGTGCAATTCCAGAGGAGTCAATTCCTCCTATGTAAGGAGGAATACAGTGTCAATGGCAAGAATTAGGATCTTCCAGCAGGATGTTTTCATGGGAAATGATTCAAAGA
Organism: Podiceps cristatus; assembly: GCA_000699545.1. NCBI lineage: Eukaryota > Metazoa > Chordata > Aves > Podicipediformes > Podicipedidae > Podiceps > Podiceps cristatus. The sequence continues at coordinate 25,676 of JMFS01136349.1, read as the reverse complement.
TTGTCTTGACTGTATCAGAAAAATACAAATAACATGTTACAAGTTACAAAACAACAAAGGCAATGAGGTTGATAAGGTTATCTCTGTATGGCATAAGACATTTGCCCAAGGAAGCAGTGCTCCCCTACAAGCCAGGCAATGTAGGTCTTCTGGCACCCTCCTTAAAGACCAGGCACTAGCCAAGTCCTAGACAAACTGTCAGTCTGGGATAGGTGAAAATCTAGAAGAAAAATACAAAGTACTAATGACAGGTGACCGAGAATGAAGAAGAGGGAAGTGGTATGAGAGCTGAGAGCTCAAGATGGACTGAGAGGGCACTGGAGGGAGTGCAGAGACCAGGGAGAGAACAAAGCAGCCCAGCAGTGCCCACGGCTCACAGAGGATCTCCGGGCCAAGCCAGGCTGGCATGCAGGCGGCTCCACATTGGTGCCTCCAGGACAGCAGGCTGTGTCCACCTGAGGCCAAGGTTTCCACATGGAGCTCTGAGATAATGCTGTTAATGCAGCACTCTGGGGAGCCATTTCCAAGTGCCTGAAATTATAAGAGCCCACCTGAGAAGCACATTTTAGTATGAGGCCCAGAAAACATGTTTGGAAGAGTACATGGGTGTATGGAGTGTGGGACCTGCTGGGATAGCACTGGGGGAGTAGGCAAGGTCCTAGGGCCTGCTGGAGAAAACCTGACCCATCTTGTCCATACATCTTGTAGGGAGGAATTTTTTAAAAGAGCTGCTCCAGGAAATAAATCTGGGTTTCATCCTAGAGGAAACCAGTTGGTTCACTCCAAAAGAGAAAAGAGCTAGCACATCTATGGAGAGACAGGGGAAGCTAAGTTATGTTACAGTGTAGACATCCTGAAAGTAGAAAATCTGTAGCAGAAAACAGCCACGTCCTTTTATTTAAGATGAATGCATCATTCAAGTGTCTAGTTAGCCTTGTATGCTGAGCATTTAAATAGAGGAGTGAACTAATGAATGTCCTGCTGTGCTGGAAGGTCTGTGGTTTCAGCCAAAAGCTATTTTTTGTGGTTTGATTTTGATTTACTTCTTACATGTAAAAGCCACAGAGAAGAAGAACAAAATGTACCAGTGTCTGGGCTCAAGTCTCATGCAGCTCAATTTTTAACAAGGAAAAGAGAAAGCACAGGCTGGCAGGGATTTGACATGACAACATGTCATGTCATGTAACATGACAACACTGATGCAGAGGCAGCTCCTCTGGCTCCGAGCTACTCCAGTCCAGGGAGGATTCAGGAGCCAGCTTTGACTTGACAGAAGATTGTTCTGCTCCAGATGATTCCCCAACTTCATGAGACCAAGGAACAGACTGTGGTCCTTCTGATCATGCGTGCACAGCCCATACCCAGTGCTGCTTGACACACACATCCTTGGGTCAGGGGCCAGTAGGTCTTTCTCATGGCACGTAGCTCCTGCCTACGCAGGCAGCAGAGGGAAGTGGAAATCTCTGACAGATCCATGGAGCTATTTTGCCATGTAGCCTTCAGTTCATCCAGCTCACCCGCTGTCACCCGTTGCGACCCCAGCATTAGACTATTGTGGGATGCTTCAGGTTGTTGCTGATATAAGAGGGGATGAACTGTGGGGTCCAGCATCTCTTTTGGTAGGCCAGCTGTCTGTGAAGAAGATATTATGTTTCTTTATTCCTGGATCCAGCTACCACACAGAAAACTTCCGCTAGGCTTCTTCAGAAGTAGAAGAAGCATGGCCAGCAGGTCGAGGGAGGTGATTCTACCCCTCTACTCCACTCTGGTGAGACCCCACCTGCAGTGCTGCCTCCTGCTCTGGGGCCTCCAACACAAAAAGGACATGGATATGTTGGAGTGGGTCCAGCGGAGGGACACAGAAATGATCCAAGGGCTGGAGCAGCTCTGCTATGGAGACAGGCTGAGAGAGTTGGGATTGTTCAGCCTGGAGAAGAGAAGGCTGAAGAGAACCTTCTAGCAGCCTTCCAGTACCTGAAGGGGCCTACAGAAGGATGGAGAGGGACTTTTTACAAGGGCACGTAGTGAAAGGACAAGGGGGAATGGTTTTAAACCAAAGGAGGGCAGATTTAGATTAGATATGAGGAATGAATTATTCACTAGGAGGGTGGTAAGGCACTGGCACACGTTGCCCAGAGAAGCTGTGGATGCCCCATCCCTGGAAGTGTTCAAGGCCAGGTTGGACGGGGCTCTGAGCAGCCTGGTCTAGTGGAAGGTGTCCCTGCCCATGGCAGGGGGGTTGGAACTAGATGATCCTCAAGGTACCTTCCAACCCAAACCATTCTGTGATTCTATGATTGTCATGGTTATATTCCTAGTGCTCAGCCTTGTTATGCCCTTGGCTTTCAGGTAATTTTTTGTTAGCATCTTTGTATTTTTGGCTTGTCTACTCACATCTTCATCAATCCAATGAAGCAATAGCCTGTCTTCTATGTTTAAATTCAATTCAGAGGTAAAACCCTCCAGCCAGCTTGAATTACTGATTAGCTTGACATATACTTTAGTTTTGGATGACGTTTACTATCATTACAGCTATCTAATTCCCTAAAGTATGTATTTGTTTCTTACATTTATCCTGAAGTAAGGACAACTGTTATACCTGTTAGCTTCCAAAGGTTTTTCAACCAGAATTGTTTGATACAAGCTTTCTGCCATTGGCCATTAGGAATAATGTAATGCTTATTTTTAATTCAGTCATTGACATAACCTTAGATTTACTTCTTTCCTCTACAACCTACTGGTTTGGAATACCCCCAATCTTTACTTCATGGTCTGTTGCACTTCCACAGCTTTTCTTTCTACACTCTACAATCACTACTTTTCCAGAGTAACCTCTTTTCTAATTGTATTGATTTTCCATTACCTTACAATCTGGTGCACATACTTATCTCTTCTCAGCCAATATCTAGCTTATTCTGTAAAAATTAAATCCTGTTATCCAAATTCTTAAGTCACACAAACTGCTGGTAACCTTTCTGACCTCTGTCAAAAATTGTTTATTACACCACCTTGTTATGCAGTCCCCTTGGTGGATACATACCTTGGATTTATTACTTAAAAATCTGCCCCATTCTTCCTGGTAGGCAGAGGAAAACTTAGTTTATTTTTTTATAAATACTCTTCTTCCTCCCCCAGCTTGTTTCTCATTCATAAAATAGCTTATGGCTGAGTTTTTCATTGATTTTGTGTTGAGGGAAACATTTTCCCAGTCAAAAGAATTTTTCAAATAAAAAATATTAATATTGTGTTTAAATTACGGGGTCATTAGCAGTGCTTAGCAATAACAGGCTAAACCGAAGTGCATTACTGTTAGTTTTCGAATCCAGCTGTGGATCAGTGGAGGCAAAATAATGATCCTCAACAATGGCTGCATAGTAGCTTGCAAATGGACATGGGTATTTCAGTTTCCAAGCCCTTCTTACAAGTCATCAATACCTTTAGCGTACCTGGCACCCATGCTGGCAACCTTACCACAGTCCCTGTCCTACAATGAAGTCCATGAGTACTTATTAATATGAGAATAATCCTATTGCTGGGAAAGCCTAAGAAAGAAGATCAGAGAGACAAATACATAGAAAAGTAGAGTCTTACCTTTAGGGAGGTTTTCCACTTACTTAATGGGCTCTGGACCAGACCCTTGAGGAAAAATCCTGACCCAATTAATCCAGTGGGAATTCTGCCGCTGATTTCAGTGGTGCAGGATTTCACCCCTCCTGTTCACATGGACCCAGATCAAAGCCCATGTGAGTTAGTAGCCCAGGGACATGACAACATTTTCTTATTTATGCAAGTTTTTCTCTTATTTCTGAATGACTCAAGATGACTGTGTATTCGCATGGGTATGAGACTGGCTTTGGAGGTTGGCATATGCCTCCATGCCTTTGCTTTTTTGCTTAAGGGACTTCCTGGGCAAACTGTTTCTCATCCCAGACAACAGGACTTTTTTCTTTTTCTTTTTCTTTTTCTTTTTCTTTTTCTTTTTCTTTTTCTTTTTCTTTTTCTTTTTCTTTTTCTTTTTCTTTTTCTTTTTCTTTTTCTTTTTCTTTTTCTTTTTCTTTTTCTTTTTCTTTTTCTTTTTCTTTTCTTTTTCTTTTTCTTTTTCCTTTTTCCTTTTTCCTTTTTTCTTTTTTCTTTTTTCTTTTTTCTTTTTTCTTTCTTTTCATAAGAAGTAAAATGCAAAAGTGGTTTCCAGAATCAGAAAATTATGTTCTTGATTGTTAGACTAATGTATGTCATGTTCTGAAGACCTGGACATGTTGCAAAATGTAGAATACTTCAACTCTTTCTTTTGTCTCACTTGCTGTTTGCTAATTGGTATGTTTTACTTCAAATGTGAATCAACTAGGAGATGTATGTTTGTGGTAGCAAACCCTGAATTGTCCTTCATCTCCCACCAAGTTTTCTATTCTACCAACAGAAAATCATGGTAGCTTAAGGAGAGTAATTTAGACAAATGTGCTGAGATGTTTGAATGAATAATTTTCTTCCTCCAGCCTCATTACATTTTGGTCTAAAAGCATACAAAAATTAGTCAGTAACAGGAATTGTATAACATCAGTCACTTCCAAATAACTTCCAGAGAGCTCCTGGAAATGATTAGGAAAAGCTATGTTTTAAAAAAAAAAAAAAAAAAAAAGGTCTTTAAACTGTTTACAGAGGGTACAGATTTTCTAGGGAAAAAGATTACTCCTTCAGACTCCAGGTTTTAATAAGTGTCTAGTATTTCTCTTCTACAATAGTCTCCTGTTCCTCTACTCTCTTTAATGAGCCATCACATTGTAATAGCCAAGGGGTATAAAGCTCTTCTGATATATATATTCAATCTAATGATTCAATGGCAAAGAGTATTTCATTTAACAGGAAATTTTTTCAGATCTTGTGGAATAATACATTTTATTTTCTTCAGTATTTTTATAGACCATCCAGTGAAAGGTATATTTTAAAATTAAGATGCCATATTCTGCCTTGTATTAGTTAGATGTAAATCTGGAGGGCTGCTTCCTGGAAAACAGACCCAATTGTCAGTCAAACAAGATAAATGCCTGGAGACTCTGTAAAGTTCTTTAGAAAGCCCATGGTAATGCCACAGGAGGTGTGATCTACTGCTGGACTATTCTAGCAGCAAATTACTATATCTGCCTTAAAATCTTTGGCTAGTTTGAGTCTGTTGGTCTTGATCATTGTGTCTGCAAAGCAAAGATGATCTCTACCCATTCAGTTCCTCTGTGCTCACATCTACCCAAACATGAAGAAGAAAGCATTCAGTGACCAGCCTCCACTAGCCTGCAGGTTGGAGGAAAGGTCAAAGTCATGGTGGACAAAACTAAAATATACAATAAGAGAAATGTCACATGAGAAATAAGGAATTCTTCAGACCTTGGTACCAACTGTGCAGGATAACCAGTGGATAACTTCTACCCAACTACACCCTATGACTGGGGTTCAGTGCCGATCAGCTCTCACTTTGGCATGTCAGGCTTTGAGGGAAAAGAATAATAGAGGATTGCCCATTTTGGGAGGGATGCTGGTGCCTATTAACAAAAGGTATTGCTCTGTTATCCTCAGAAAAAATAACTGCCTGGAATTGATAGTTGCAAGCATTTTGCCTGGTACTTGACAGACAAGCACAAAAGAAATAGCTCTCCTGAACTCAAAAAAGGTAAGAGAGAATCCCTAACTGAGCCTTGCCACTGAAGTTTAAAGTGCCCCTAGACTGTATTTACAGGGTCTCTGGTTACAAGGATGGACACAGAAAAAATAAGCATCTGGAAAGGAAGATTTAAAAGTCATCCGCATTGCTGTTTTCATGGCTATCGTTTTTGTGTCCAGAAAAATAAAACAAACTCTGTCTTTATTCACTTAGTTCTAAGACAATAGTCTGAAATAAAATAGATTATATATTCTATTGTATGCGAACATAAACTAAAATTTTGTATAAAATTACTTTAAAATCTTGTGAGCCTTTATTTTCAGTTGCACCCAAACTATGAAATCTCTCTGGCTGTTTGAAGGCAGCAGAGATGTTGACCTAGTAATGGGATCTGGCAACCTATTTGTCCTTTCTTATAATAAAAACTCTTCTCCAAGATACACTCTCTGAGAAGAAACCAACCTCTTGTTTGACTTTATAGGTGAGCTAGGGTTCATTCTTCCAAAAAGTTCAGAGGTTTGTGATGAGAAGTTATCTTGGGGCCAAGTGAAGCTCTCAAGGGGATCCACTTCTTAAAACGTCGATCTGTACACGCTTTCCTAATTAAACTGGTGCTAGTTAAAGGTCTCTCCCTTTTTGTTGCATTAGCTTTCTAGGAGCTGAAAGGGGAGATGAGAACCGTTCCCTATGCACACACTTTGATTTTAATGAATGTTAAATCTGCCTTGTAAACAGGTAGCAAGAACAAGTAAAGACTAATCAACGATGATGACATTTCTCTCTATTCTACCACATTCACAAACATCTACCCAAACTTTTAAGCAGTTGGGTCAGATTCAAAGCCTAAAGTCTTTCTACTGACTTCAAAAGGCTGGGACAGAAGGGATGCTGCCTGCCTCACTCGGAGCAGCACTGTTTCCTTATCCTCATTCCCATTAAGGTTATTTCATAGGTAGCAAGCACCTATCATTTAATCTCTCGGCAACATAGTTGATGATTACTATCACTACCCTATTTAGTCTCAGACTAGTTTTTCACCTCTCACCTACCCTTTGAAAACCTTTTCTGAGAGCCTAACTCATTACCCTAGTTTACAAGTGCTTATTCTATATTTCCACTGAACAAGACTTTCACTGTTCTGTGCCATTTCAGAGATATAGTCATTGTAATACAATAGTATGAAAATCTGTCTTCGTATATCCATTTGAAATGGTGTTTTTTTTTCCCTCTTCTTTCCTCTTGTGAAATACCACAACATTTTTCAATTAGAGTAGGTTCTTGTTGCAACTGCTATCAAAGTGCTGTTATCATAAAACATCTGTCCTAAATGTAAGAACATCTGTTTCCCAAACTCCTTCCTGGTCCCTAGATGACTCATTTCTTTGATAGCTTTTCTTTGTAAGGGAAGGTTTTTTTCTTTTTTTGTTGAAGTATTTTGCTTTTAAAATTTTTCCTCTTCATTTAACCTGTTAACCTAGTTCTTCACAATATTAAGCTATGCCATTCTGTGCTTTTCTTGTCATTCTTTCTGTACTATAATACTTATCCATGTAATATCCTTATGTCAGTTTCTTTTATAAGAACAACTATTCCCACACTGATTTTTAAGTGCTACTCAAACAGTAAGGCTAAGAATCCTGGACTTCTTCCTCCATGAAATGCTGACACTGAGGTTATGGTAACAATCTAAGGATCACTGGCACCAGGTACCACTCAAGTTCATTAGAAGGCAGCCATTTAACTCCTGTAGCCTCTTTAGAGATTTTTTTATTTCCCATAAATATTACTGTAGCCAAGCATATCAATGCAGGCCTTCTAAATTATGCCCTCAATTTTGCAGTTCATTCCTATGCAGCAGAGCAGAACACCATCAATTTATTTTACCAAAATAAAAGGAAATTAAAATCTCAGCAAGGTTGCAGCTGAACTCCCACTGAAGACATGGAGCTGACTTTATATTATCCTCACCAAGACATTGCAGCTAACCTTAAGTGATAAATTGCATAAGCACTACAGTGCAATTCTTTCTTGGACATTATTTCTCCATTCAACCCCTGTGCAAACACATAACTGCTGCATTGTCAGAAAGGTTCTTAACATTTATTTCCTTTTTATTTAACTTGAGCTGTGACTACTTTGATCACACCTTTTAATTCCGAATTACCCTGAGCAGGGCCTGGCGGGCAGTGCTGAACGCACCTTGGGTCAATTACTGCTTCACAGCCGTATCATGTCTTGAAGCATGAAACGTTTCCTGTATGTCTCCCTTCCAATTACCGCCCGAGGCAAAGCCGGCTCAGCTGGTCAGACCTGATGCCAATACACACCATGTGCTTTTAACTGATCTTTCAACACAGCCTTATAAAGTGCCATTTACCCACCTGCCAAGTCCATCGAACAAGTGAGATGTGTCGAACCAGATTGCTTCTGGACATAAATCAGCACCACTTTAGGGAGCTGTACTCAGTCTCACTAAGCAAGGAACAGGCCAGCAAGCAGGTAAAAAAAAAAAAAAAAACCAAAACAAACCATGTTGTCTGCACAAATAGCCTTCAAATATTCGTGAGGGCTCCTGATACAGGCTCCTGTTTCAATTGAATAAACCCTGAAACTTGCCCTGGGTCCCTGTAATTTGCCAGAATCTTCATACAGATCAGGGAAATAACCAGATTCTAGCTCTTTTAGTATTAATATTCATTATTGAATTGAATTGAAGGCCAAAGGAAACTGAAAACAGCTTGTCCTGTGTGGTTTCTGAAGTATTAACAATGTGATTCACAAGTGACTTGGAGCTTTGAGCAACTTAAAATTGGGTTAGACATCCAGTTCCCTGACTCTGTGAGCTCAGCGCTTTCTGCTGAAGTAGCTGGGAGTAACAACACTGGCTTCCAAAACAACATTTGCATAGCCTAAATCAGTAGCAGCAGTATTAAACTAGCTGGACAAAAGTGGTTAAATGAGCTTTTGGGGTTTTTAGTTTCACCCTTAAGTACTTTTATTCCACTACACTTTCCCAGCTTTTCTTACTTTGGCAGTTCCTGGAGATGATCCCTGAAATGTATTTTGCTGCCAACCAGTTTTCACCAAGCAGAATGATCTGTCGTTAAACTTCCCATGTATTACTGTAGTCAACACATTTCTTTTTTTGGATTAAAGGATCTGGTTGTGTTCCTCTGAGACTGTGAGTTAACACTTCTTTGTAAATGAGAGTGGAAAAGGCTAAAAACCTCAAGAATTCACAACAGCAGTGACCTATGAAAATCAATACCAAGGTGGCTTGTGGCTGTCTTTTGTGCTAGCGTTCTTCTGAAAGGCTGGCAAAAATGCTTGAGCTGCTCCTTTGTCGGTATTTCTAGAGAACCTACTACCACAAGTGCATGAGCACTGAGATTTCCTTCTAGAAAAAAAAAAAAAAAAAAAAAAAAAAGCTTCTGAGGCCAAAACTGGGAGAAATAGAAGATGACAAGAAATTAATCAAGCAATGTAGAAAGGATAAATTGGGTGGGGTCCCTCACGGAGAGGTCCAGAAGCTTGATTTCAGTCTTGTAGAGCTAAGAAGGAAAGAAGAAGCAGGGTCCATCATCGGAGGTAATTCTTGACAGTGTGGATGTTACATCTGACCCATCGCCCACATTCCCTCTGTAGTCCATGGGAAGAAAACGCACTTCTGGAGAGCAGCATCTGTGTTTAGACTACAAGCATCTGTTCCTCTCCACTGGCCCTAACACAACCTTAGACACTTTGTCCTGACAGACAAATAAAAAACCTCACTCAGCGGCCCACTCTTCCTAGATACATCTTCAGGTTCTAGGCACCGAGGTTTCCAACACTGAAAGCACCTCTGTCTTGGCAGCACTGAGAACCTTAAGCCTGACTTATTTCTACGTGTACAAACTAGTCATCCCCTTACCAGTCATGCATCCAGCACTCAATGTAGTAGGCTTCCTTACAGTATGCTTTGGATGTCAAATATCCACAACTAGCCATAAAAAGAGATGAGCCACAGCCTTGGTACCTCGAGGGTGCCAGTACTGGGATGGATCAATGGCAAAACACAGAATGGGAAAAATAAGGGTTCACTTCCTTGTGCTGCCCAAGGGGATCTGAGCTCTTGCATCCCAGGATGGGTCCCACATGCTACATTTATTCTCAGTTCCTGAAGTTGTTCCATTTTGCATGGAATAAGAAACTACTACTTGGATGAGAGGAGAGAAGAAGCTAGACCAAATCCTTACAGCCCAAAATACACAGCTCTCACTTGAGTTTCAGTCCATGAAGTAATGAATACCTGGCAATGTTGTTAGGGCAGCACCAGAGACCGGGAAGGACTTCTACCTACCAGTCACTTCTACCCACTTTCATACATAGCAGAATAAACATTCTTGAACAAATTAATTCCAGTGACTCTTCAAGACGTGCTGATTCAGCCTTTCATTCATTCATAGTTCTGAAAGTCACATCATTTGAAACACTCTGAGTTACTCATCATTTGTTGTTGTGGTTTTAAATTAACATTGTAGATGCAAAAAGGTTGTACAGGCAGATCTCTAAAGACAGTCATACAAATATATAAAAGAGCATTATAGAACTGCACAGGCCAAAGTGTTCAAAACATGCATGTAAAGTAAAGCTTTTAAGTTCAGATTTCAGCACCAGAAAAAGAGTCCCAACTGCAACAAACCAGACCTTACCTTGCCATGTCTTCCTTTCATGACATTCTTGTTTAGGTACTTACATTAGCATTGCACAGCCTAACATTAATTACATATCTGAAGAAACAACTTTTGACCCCACTGTGTACTAAATATGGATTTGCCAACTAACAGTATGTAAAGAATGCAGTGGTTTTAAGCACGTAATGACACTCAGAAAAACAAAGTTCTGTGGTGTCACAGGAAAAAAAGAGATGGCTTCATTGGCATTTTTGGCACCCACAGCTCCACCATGAAACTTCAGTTCTGGACAGTAGAAATTAAGTTTTGAGAGGAAGCTAAAACAGCCCTTCTTACCACATTATAAGTGGGAATATTATAATGTGACTAGAATGACTCTTGTCAGTACATATTCTGTACAAGAGCTTTGCTGAATATATGTATACATATATATATATATATGTAATGAATATATACACCTCTACTAAAACCTGAGACAGATGAGTATCCCTATGTGGGAGAAAATGGGTGGAAGGAGGCTCTTTTCTTGTGCCAGGGAGGCAGTGGGGAAGGAATTGACCCTGCCTCCCCACCCAGACCATCAGGGTCTCCATGATGGAGCCCACTGGGCAGCTCCTGGGCTGGTTTGGTCTTCTCCTGAGTCTGAGCAGTGTCTTTGGAGAGACAACACCAAGCAGAGCTGCACTGGCAGAGCGAGTCCTGGAAGAAAAGCAACAGGAAGGACCCTCAGCTCAGACCACCAAAGACAACAGCTGCTCTGGGGCATTTCTTACTTGTAAGACTGCCTCAGTCTTTGCTTTGACGATTTCCTTATAATGTGCCACTTATTCTGTTGCTTGTATCCCCTGCACTTTCACTGAGCCCTTTTATTTCAGAACAGTCATCTGACAATGGGGATGAGGGAAAACTTGGTTTCATTCAATGCTGTTTGCTTTTATTTACCCAGAACAGAGTGAAAATTGAGATTTTTAAGTCAGGGGTCTGCCATGGTGCTATTATTTTCCAGGGGGAAAAAAAAAAAAAAAAAAAAAAAGACTCCTTGGGTGATGTTAATTTCTCCTTGGGTGATGTTAATTTCTCCCTAAATGCCACCATGAACACCTCCCAGAAGCCCTGTGCTGTGTCAAATACACAACCTGATCCATGGGTCCAATCTGCCACACAGGACCTTCGTTTATGGGGTTTTGACACAAATGTTCAAAATGTTCTTTGCAGTTCAGAGGGCTAAAAGATGGGCTATATTTAATACAAAATTAGGTAGAGGTTTCCACTGCAGGAAAACACTCTAATGACAGCTACATTTAAATCAGTCCTGAGCTGTAATTATTTCTAAGGTGCAGGTTTTTGATGCTGTGTTTTGCTGCCATATTTTACACCAGGGTGGGTAAACGTGCGGACCCAGCTCCCAAAGAATCAAATGGTAAATCTGTTAAGAACCAACTTAAGATGCTTATTGCTAGCTTTGTAAATCCTCTAATCTCTTTGAGTACACAAAGTAGTAAATATACCCTGGGAAGCACTGTTCCACTGCAGAGGCAGGATAGAGACAGACACAAGGATTACAGCTGGTCATCAGGGTGCAGCTAAGTCAACACAATTTTTTTCAACAGAAAACTGAGTTATATGAACATTTACCTCTGAAAATATCTACCTTCCATGAAGTATTTCAGGTTTTCCATAATAAAACAATAACCTTTATTGAGGGGGGGGGGGGAAAAAAGAAAAGGGGGGAAAAAATAAAAAGGTCTTGGTTTGGGTTCTTCCTTTTTGGTGTATGTGAAAAGTTAACATTTTTTTGCAGTTAAAAGGGAAAATAGAAAGATTTTCCAGTCAATGCTAGAAAAGATGACTAGTTCAAGAGAGACCCTTATATCTGAGTGTAAAATGGACCATGTCAGTGGTGCTTCTTGGGCGCAAAAGGAGTACCCTGTGAGGTTGGTCCTGCTAGTTGAGGTGGTTTAAGCATTAAAGACTCAACAGCCCACAAAGTGCTGGAAGCTCTGTGGTACTTAAAGAGGCACAAAATTGCCCTTTGACGTGATCTGGATTTGCTATTAAAGGTTAAATATCAGCTCTTCATTTCCATTTGTACACTGTGAGCTGCAAGACTGCACCCTGCTTTCACCCTATGTATGGGCCACAGAGAGCCATGGGTACTCTGGTTGCACGGAGATGGTGTATAGGTTACATAGCCTCTCCGCATCCAAGCTCTCAACATGACTAGAGAGATTTCTGCCCCTCCTCCCCATCTCTCCTTTGTGCAGCAAGGGATTTCCTGGATGAGGAATTATAACCATTTTGATTTATTAATTCAAACTACAGCAAATTTGCAACCTCCAGATACTGAAGCAAACAATATTTTTTAATGAATCCCTAAAGTTCCTCCAGTTCCTCCTTAGCTGCACAAAAATAACTATTTGACAAACCCCTCATGGATCAGAAATAGAAAAATCTGACAGATCATATACTGCACCAGGAATAACAGTCAAAAAAGCTGACAACCCAGCTTGCAGTGTGAATATCTGCAAGCAAAAATACTCGTACAATACAGACATTGAAGAAGCTTGCATATAACCAGGCTTGCTGGTAAATTATTTCCAAGCCAAAAGTAAGTAAAAATTGGTATGTCCAAACACTAACCAGTCAGGTCCAGTCGTCATAGGAGCTCTTTTTGTTCATTGTCTTGGGGTCCCCTTGACAGCAGATTGATATGCGTTACAGGAGGTATTGCAGTGATTTCCCTATCAAATAACGTGTGGAGAAAAATGTCTGTAGACTGTGGTGGCAAAGGCTCAGTCTGACAAGGACCTCTAGGGCAGTAAGCATATTATCTTTGTTGTCTGGCCAAGTTTTCATGGAACAGCCATTCATGTCTCCCTGCAGTTTTTGTCTAAAGCCATGTGTGAGCACGAGTTGTGAGCTGGCTTTGGAGAAAACATGATATGCATGAAAAGGGCTGTCTGTTATATTTAGGAATATGTTTCAATAACAGCTTAAGTTTTCAGCATCTTAGCACCTATTCTTTTTAAGCCTCAGAAAAGAAAATTTTAGAGGGAGTTATACACCAAAATCTTAGGTGACAGCACTGTCATATTTTGAAAGTTCTGAAAACAGAATTATAATTTCTTACTTTCTCCATAACTCAGTGTCAAGGAGTACCAGGTAGTAAAACTTTAGGAACATCCCCATGTAGAGCTAATATTTTGGCCTCATCTCAGTTGCATTACACAGCAACATCTCTTGATTTAGCACTGAAATAAAGGTTATGCTCTCATATAAATACTTTGAGTAACATCTGCCATTGAGTCAAATATACTTTCAAGACACATGCAAATATCTAATTTGCTTTCAAGGCATCACATTAAAACACATAGTCATAAAATCCTGATTGGAATTTTCCCCCCAGCAGGATCGTGCTGAACAAAACACACATCCACTACCACAGAGATATTGCATGTTGGGGCTATTACTATAACCATAATATCAGCAATGCTGCCTAATAAATTACATCCAATAAAACCCAATGGTAATAACAGTGTTATTACAATAACATCAGGGTCAAAGGAAGAACTGGCACATACGCCTAATTCTCGGTTATCCCACATGGGGGATAGCAGCAGTTCAGAGCAACACAACATGTAGCTCCGCTGACCCAGCTCGGCACGTAAGTGGTAGGGATTCACTGATTCCCCGTGCCTTGCTGTATTATCCTGGTATACAACAGAGCTCACAGGTGATGGCAGTCATTGTTGTCACCCTCAAGGCTTTGCTACAACACAGAGAAGAAGCCATAAGGAAGAGACAATCTGGCTCTCCTAGGTTATCTCTGTTTCTGCATGTTTCTCTCACAGATAGAAGTTTAGCCAGCAGAAATTCTTTGCCTTTCTGACCACTTCTGCTCCTTCAGCTACACTCATTAATTGGACCTGATATTTGTTAGACTGCCTGCATATCAGCAAGAGCAACACACTAAGTGAACATCGCTGGGTGTACAGCAGTTGTAATTCTGATATATTTGTTATATCCAATATGGACCAAATCATGAGGGTATAAACTATGTTTTCCCCTCCCTTCCCACTTTTCCTGATGCTTTTCAGGGAGGGGTTTGTTGCATATCTCATTCTCTTCATCATAGAAAGTGTCTCCAAGAGCTTCCATTAAATGGTGTCCCCATGCACCACCGTAATGCAATGTTAAGAGGGGACCCAATGCCTTTAATCCTTGTCTTTCCCTTCCATGTAATGGAGGTGTGTCAGTGCTCCTCACTCCTCCTTCAGATTGCATCCAGCCCTGGGTGAATCATATAGGCCCCATCCTTAGTTTCTTGTTGGAGGAATTATTCCAGGGCTGTTAAATATATCAAGCATATTTTTAAAACAACAAATATAAACAAACAATACACATGTACATCTGTGTTTAGGGCACATACTGAGGTTAAAGATGGTTTATATTAATGCTCGGAAATCAAAGCACTCTAGAGCAGCTACACTAGAGTTAGAAAAGGATTTATGGGTGTATTAATGTGGCATTTTAACCCTCTTTGCTGGGGAACTCACTGCACTAACGTGACAGTGGTTCTTTAGCTGGAAAAAGAATCCATTTCTAAATGAGATCTCCTAGCTACAAATCTATGGTGGAAGCAAGAGTTTGAGTAAATCCCTAGTATAAGCTGTTTTGCTTCAAACACTTTCTTGAAACAATCATTTTATAACTAAGTAATTTGTCCAAAAAACATTACTTGTAGGGTTTTTGTTTGTTTGTTTTACTGTGTAATATGCCAGCAATCAGTTACATATGGTATCCATATACTCTATAATTTAAGGTTTCTGGAGTTTAATCTCCTATTTTACTTCCCTCCACACATACAAAGAATATGCTATAACATACATTTTTTTTCTGTCCCCTAAAATCATGTGTGTAATTATTTTCTATACTAAGTACCATTGTGTCTGACACAGATGCAAAATATAAATACTGAACAATTTTTCCACGGTGCATTTGTATGGATAATATAGTAAAAGTGAAAATTACTATGCATATATATCCCCCTAATATTTTCAGCTAAATTAAGCTATATCTCATGTGTTATAGTAAAAATAAAGAAGAGAAAGACAAAGCAGTTTTAAGCTGTGAAGTTCCTTTTCATATAACACAGAGAAATATTTTTAAAGACACCACCCAGAGAGATGTTGTTTGTGAGAATCTTTCAGAGAGCAAAGCCGGTGGGTCTTTATCTGTCTGGATGTGCTGGGTAAACCCTCAAATTGAGAGAAAGCAGATTATAGTGGGAGAGAGGTAAGAGGGGAACCTGAGGCTTTGTACTACTATTGCCATTAGTTTTTTTAAAAAAAAGCAATCTCTCCCAGCCAGGAGATTTTGACACTTTCAGAGAACTGTTCATCCCACACTAAAACTGACCTAAGTGAGGATCACTGCTGGAAAAGAGATCGTTCCCACCCCACATCCCCAGTGGAACCCATTTCGGGGTTTTGCCTACAGAATGTTTTGGCATAAGCTAGATATCTAATTTTTCAGCTGCTGCTGTTAAAGATGTTAGGGACCCCATCCTCTGCCTCAGTACCTAATAAAGAACAAAGCAGAGTGCTGGGTCTGGCTGGGGCAGCAAGGTAACACCAGCAGCATGACCCATGGTGGTGTCAAACCAGGGTACGACTGCTGCCACAGCCGTTTCCTCTCCAGGGTGTCTCCCCGCATCACAAATGTTTGTTCTTCTTTATTTCTTTTCAAGCTGAATCCTTCTTTCTTTAAAAAAAAATAAAAGGCTTTGTAATTGCCCAGCTACTGTTTAATCCAGCTGGCGTTCATCTTCCTTAATGTTAGCATATTTGGACAACCGCCCTCCCGGATTTGTGTACTTGATCTACGAACACACTGTATCCACTCCCAGGCTTAACAAGCACTGTTATCCACGACGTTTGCCAAGGCTGGGCCATGTGAGACCCTCTTCAGTCATCTGCTCCAGTGATCTTCCCAACCTGCCCTTCTTGATCTTCTCCAGCAAGTTATTTAATTAAGAACTTAAGACATGTCCCATTGAGTCAGACCAACAGGCTGTCTAGTCCGGTGGTAATAGGAGATGTTGCTTCAAAGTACACTATTAGTCAGATTTTCTGAATCTCAGAGGGTTGTGCAAAGCTTTCTGAACCTTTTCTGATTTCTTAGCAACATATTTAGGCTGCAGGTAAGACACTTGAATGTGGCTTTCAAGCTTGTTGCATAGCGTCTATGCAAGTCGCTCAGATATCATACTCCAAATGTAAGATTCAAGTAATTTTTCTTTAAATCATGCTTGTGACAGATGAGTAAGCACATTAAAATATGAAGTTAGACAGATAAACACATCCCAATGCGTTGATTGTAATATGAGTGATGTATTTATGTCCCAGTGACACAAAACTGCACTGAGTGTGAACATGCCAAGGAAGTGAAGAACTGGTGCTGGATCAATGCAAGTGGTGCTGAATCAGCCTTAGAGGAGTTCAGCACATCGCATCATCCTTCATGATCAAAGAAAGTGAGGGAAGCTAATGAGCAGCCAGCACTGCCATCATCCCACACACATAAACCATCCTGCCACACACCACAGAGCACTACAGAGCTGAGACAGATCCTGACCCGTGGGAAACAAAATGACTCTGCTCAGCATTGTGATTAGTGGTAGCATCAGAAGAATCCGGGGATGAGCCCCTAGTCTCTACTCTGTCCTAAGCAGATTTCTTCAGTGCCAGTTAAATAAATAAACCTCTGTTCCAGGCTAGCCATATGAGTAAGGGAAGATACTTAAAATATTACGCACGCCAGCTTCATTCCTGGCATTTAAATGCACCCTAACTTTGCTGACCACTTTTCTGTCCACCCACATTCAGCCCATTGCTATCCAGAGGTTTTCTACCCTACAACATTCCCTTCCCAGGTCCTGAGCAGGCATCAGCTGCTCGGTGCTATAGATTTAACTCTGCCACTTTTGTCCAAAGTGTCTGTTGTGGCAGCAATGCAATAGCAAAATTAGGAAAAGGATTTATTTTCCAAAGCAAGGCATCATTTTAAGCATTATCACCCCCTGCTATCTCCTGCTGCTGTGGGTAGTGCTTCTGCCCACAGGAAAGGCCGTGAGGCCATGGCAATGGACTGGCAGGAGCCTGGAAGGAGAAGCAGAGACAGTGGGATGCTGTGAGCAAGCCAAGAGGGAATTAAAAGAGCTGGAAGCAACATTCAAGCTAAACTGCTCCTCAAGTTCTCCATGTAGAAGCTGGTGGGAGCTGCCTAATGGAGGTGTGGGGATCAATAGAAGCACAGAAAGCAGGGATACAGATAAAATAGCAATCTATAACTTAGTTTTACAAAAATAGTGACAAAAGACCTCTCTTTTCAAAGGATTAAGCAATATTTTTGGTTGTATTGTTCCTTATCGTTTTAGCTGGTTCCCAGGAAAGCCTCCTCTTCTCATCTCCAGCATGTTCATTGGCACTTTTGGTCCAGTCACCAAGGGAAACAGGGAGCTGCAGGTGGTTGAGTTGTTCTTTAGCTGATGCCAGCAATGCCAAAAGACAAATGCAAGGGGAGTCTCCATTTCCCACTGACTGAACATGAAACGTGCTGAATAGCATGAGCTTCATATTAAACTCTATAAATAATCCGAGTGGTAGACCTCAATGTCACATCTATCTCCTTGAATCCCCCTACACCCACACAATTGGCTAAAATCTCAGTGGTGTTTAAAAACTGGAAATTCATGTGGAAGAAAAGTGAAAACATTTTTATCTTGGTAATGTTCTCTTGGCTCCACCCTAATTGGTGTTATTCTGTGTTCCAAACAGAAAAAGAAATCAAAAGCCTTTTCCCAGCTGAAATACCCAAGGTAAATTTTAACTCATGACTGGATACAAACTCCAAGTTCCAAAATTTGAAGCCAGTCCCACAGAACGAAATACTGTTCCAAATAGACTTACAGTTACAAGGCTCTTTCAATAAGAAACAGTGGAGCAATAAACTTTCAGATAGTGGCTTGGCTAACAAGCAGCTGGATAAACCTTCACTCACAGATACGTCGCATCGGACGGGTGGCTATAGCTATGAAAATAGTTGCTGCAAGCAGTGCAATAGCAAACCCCAGCTCTCCAGACACCGTGCACATGCACAGCACAGATACTCCTTTGAACAAAACAGACAGAAAAAGGAATGACAAAGGAAAATGAAGCCAAGAGTTGAAGCAACTTGCCCAAGAGCCAAGAGTAAAATACGTGTCTCCCAAGTCCTAGCCTTTTCCACTCTCCACGGGACCTTGCTATTGCTGCTTTTTACAATTTGAAAGTCCAGCCTGAGAGTGAATTTCTAAGAAATGGATGATTTTTGTTGACTGTTACTAGCACCCAAGGCAATAGGTAATTCCACTTGAAGTGGGGTATGTCCTGTTATCTCATCGTGACCTGAGAATGAGCATCTTTGTTAATGAGGCCTGTGTCTCCTCATCTTGGAATAAGAAAACTAATACATTTATAGATTTTTTTGAATGAGATACATGGCAATTCCCTCTTGACAGGGAGGAGTAAAAATAGGCAATATTTCACTTCCTATGGATCCTTAAGTATTACTGGATTCTCTCTGATCTCCAGCCATAATGAGCATGATTAATTGCAGTGTCAGGAACAGCAGATCTTCCTCATCAAATCTCCTGCATGCCAACATTTTGTTAGTGTGTGAGAATGCAGTGAAGTACCAGCTGTTGATAAAAGAGTGACTTGTGCACATGTTCCAGCTGTGATATGCAATAAAGCTAAAACATGTAAGGACACACATTTTGGTCTATTCCCACATATGCTTTGTGTGTAACTTCACTCATTGTCTCTATATATGTATATATAATACCTTTTACCCTATTTCTCTTCAGCACACAGCTGTATGATTTTAACTAACACCACAAACTGGAGAAGATTACTGCTGGAAGTATTTTTATATACTTACTTTACCTATGACCAGGGAAGGAAAAGAGGAAATATTAAAAGACCTCATTTAAGCAGATGTTTGATTTCAATTGTTCTGGTCCTTAACAAGTTCTCTGGTTACTCTGGTTCAGACCTTAAGATTATTTTGGCTCCAATGGACAACTCAAGACCTGAGTTGACCCTCAGCATGGACTTTGTGCACTTCCTGAGAAATCTCCTTATAATCTGTTTGTTTCAGAGCTCTCCCTTCTTCTGAGCCTCGACAGTGCCAAGGAAAGGAGAAATCTGTGACAGGTGGCCACCAATGTAGTGAAACATCTGGCCACTTATGCTAGATGTTCAAAGGACATTCAGCAATCAGCTACTACTGTGGTCATCAGAAGTGAGGAGAAGCTGGTACCCCAAACAGGGTCTCGGCTCCAGGCAGCTGCCAGGCTCCTCCACACCATTCAGGCACCAGGTGGTGCAAGTCTGACAACATCCCACCGGCCTCCTGTGGCACATGAAGTCTCTTCTGTGCTTTCAGATGGAAAGTGTCTTCTCCATGTTATCGTGCTGGCATCATCATCTCCTCGGTGTCATATATGGGGGTGGTGGACAGAGGTGGACAGATGTCATCACCAGAGAGCCCTAATTGTCAAGAACAGCATTTGCTGTGTCAGTGTTGGTGGAAAGAGACAGAAAAAGCCAAGGATAAGTAAGGAGAGTTATCACAGATAAATTCCTTAAATGGGTGAAACCCATCCTGGCCTTCTGGCTACATTTACACTGGTAAACTTAACCAAGGCAGTTCACAAGTTTGAGTGCTGGCCACCTTTACCATCTCATGGCCACCTTTACCATCTCATGGCCATCTTTACCATCTCATGTCCACCTTTGCCATCAACTCCAAATAATGGTTCTGGCCACAGTGGAGGATTCATCCCAGTGGGCAGCTTTGACCAACCCCATTTCAAGAGGAAAGAGTTTAGCCATAAGTTTACGAGTCATGCTGTGCCGATGGGGCCAGGTCAAAGAACATATCTGGCCCATTGTCTGTAGTAGCATAGACATAGCCAAGGGGTAAGAACACTGCATTCCTATCTACATCTCACTTGTGGCCTGCATCTAAACTGGAGCCAAATGATTAGATCACTTGCTCTCCACAGAGCACACCAGAAAAGCACACTAAGCTCGCACAACAGTTGTCTGCAAATCGATTCTGGAAGCGTGTTTGGGATAAATATCCTGTTTACAGGAGCATCAGACAGGGTCACTTCCTGCATTGGCACCATTTATGCCCTGCAGAGATCCTGAACTCCCCACCACATTGCATGTATGTCACACACCACATGTTACAGCACGCGGCGTTTCACTAGCAGCAACAGCTGGGGCAGTCGGATGTTGCAGCCAGAGGTGCGCTGAGAAGCTGACAAGGAGGAGGAAGCAGATTTTGCCCATTTAAAGTGCCTATTAAACCAGTACTTAACCCATGAGTGTTCTGTATCTCATATGCCTCCATGTGGCTTTCAAAGAGCAGATTCTTTTCTGTTTCAGAAATGAAAGCTTCAGTAATCAGCAAGCCATTATTTGAATATGCACTTGATGAATTCCTGCAGCTGACTTTATGAATCTGTAATTTCCTCCTTGGTGGCTTTCATAAATGATAGTGAGTCTGAAATGGATAGGTACCCTTCCTTGGAGGTTATTAAAGTAAATATAGCATTAACTGGATTTGGTCCCAGTGGAAGTGTACTTTGATCTCCAGCCTAGGTAATACTTCCCTTCCTCTCTTCAGATGCACTCTATCTGCTCTCTTTCGAAGTGATAATTGCAAGGCCATCAGTTATTTGAAAGGTCTGCTGTGGCAGGATTTGAAAAGCAGACTTCAAGGCAAAAGCTGCTCTTTCTGTAGCTGAAACTACACAAACCCCATAGCCTTTTATTACATTAAGCACTGGAGATTTTCAAGAAAAAATAAGCTAGACACCCTCAACCCTGATACTCTTTATCTACTCTTTCCTGGAAAAATGAGATTCATGACTCCAAACTGAGCACCAAGGCGAATGAAGGACTGATGCAGGATTCAAGGGTCTCAATTTCAGAGAGACAAGGTGTAATATTGTATCCTTGAAACCACTAGGTATTTGTGAACTAATCTTCATTAAAGTTTAAATAATTCTCACTAAAAATAACCAGTGTCTAATGCTGGGCATGAGTTGATTGGAAGGTTATGACACAGCACCTCCCCACCTCTATTCACAGACCATTCCTTCATGGGCATCATGTTTCCTTCATGCAGTTTGTCTCGTTGAGCCTCTTTGCAGTACTATCATACCGCTTACGAGATCACAGCTTTCAAATATTTCTTAAACCCATATGACCTTAAAACCCAGGTTTTTACAATGGAGGCAACACAAAATCCTTCAGAAACCCATCCTGATATGCTATGTCAGTCCCTCCCCAAGGCAGCAGTTCTGCCCCACTCCCTAAACATGGTAGAAGATCAAATTCACAGCATCACACATATGCAAACCAGTAGGCCAATGGAAGCAGGACAACTTGATAGGACAAGGGAGAATGGTTTTAAACGGAAACAGGGTAGGTTTAGGTTGGATATAAGGAGGAAATTCTTTATGATGAGGGTGGTAAAATAATGGAATGGGTTGCCCAGAGAGGTAATGGAGGCCCCATCCCTGGAAACATTCCAGACCAGGTTGGACGGGGCTCTGAGCAACCTGATCTGGGTAATGGTGTCCCTGCTCACTGCAGGGGGTTGGACTAGATGGGCTCTGGGGGTCCCTTCCAACCCAAAACATTCTATGATTCTATGATTCTAATTCACAGAAAGGCTTCTGCATCCCATGAGTGATACAGGCCAGCTAGAATCAGTGGACACACCTTTACAAACACTGAGTTTAGCAGCTTTCACAAAACACGTCCCATTCCCTGACCGAGTTATTGTTTAACAGTAGCCCTGTCTCCAAGTAAACGGGATTATAGCAATCTTCAATTATCTCACTGAGTGAAAAATGGTTTCAAGCCACAGTTCAAATGCTGATCAGGGAATATGATATGATATGATGTTCGGCCAAATCACATGACATTGACACTCAAGCCAGAAGGATGACGTGTCACATGTGCACAGCAGGAAATGCAGCATTCCCAAAACCTTCAGAGTGAAATTTTGTGTGCAGTGTTTAGAATAATTGCATTTTACAATGCTGCATCTCTGGGTGTCTCTAGCTGGCAACAGACGATGCGAATTAAACAGTAGGTTATGTTAGCACTGCCAGCTGTCATGCTAGCCATGGCCGCCTCCCTTTGAGGAAACTTTGTGTCATGAAACTCTTGACTTGCTCATTCAAATAGTGATGATTACACAGCCACGCTACATATCTTGGGTCAGGATTTTGAGTTTTCTCTTCATCCAGAAGGACTACAGATGCAAGTCAAGAAGAATGTCTGGGTTTTTTTCCATACTAAGAGAAGAATGATGACTTCTCACAAAGTATCTTGACAACAGAGAGATCAGGTGATGTGGCAAGTCAGGACAACCAGTTCTTTCTCTCGATTTCCATTTGCTATCTCCATCTGTTTATCTGAATCTGTTCATTGCCTTAGAATTTAAGTTATTTGATACCTTCTCCATTTTCTTCTCTTTTTGTACAACACCTTGCATATGGCAGGAAAAGGATGTCCTAGGTTCAAATTATTACACTATTATTAGTAGATATTTTTTTAAATGGCAATAAAGTACCAAGAAGAGAGGAGACTTCCTCTCCGCACAGGCCATGCAGATGATCTGTCTACTAGGTATAAAATAGAAGCCCAATCCTCATCTCATGCAGACTTTCATAACAGCACTTACCCCAACAGCGCTACATGAATTTACCTCATCTGGTCCAGTCTGTGAAGTGTATCAGATCCCACAAAGGAGACAGAAAGCTAAATCTGGAATGCATTTAGATGGCATTACAGAAAGGAGTTCAGCATAACTGAAATGTAACGAGCAGTCCAGAAAACCAACCCAACAGTATTGATTAATTGCACTGAACCTTTTTAAAATAAGATCTTCAGAAAATCAGATCATCTTAAGGTAGAGAGAAAGCAACTGGCAAGAAATAAAGCAGCCAAGACAGTAGTAAGCTAGCTTTTAAAAAACTGTTGGGATTTGAAAGAATTAAATCCATTAACTCTTGTTATTTAAGTGATTATTTTAACTGTGTCTCCCCATGGGCCTGATCCAAAGTTAATGAAGTCTTCATCTGGAAACAAAGGCCTGTGGCTCCACTCTGAAAGTGCTAGGCTTTTGTGTAGTGTGCTCTGCTGTGTATGTGTCCCATAAATTACAACTGCATAGTTTTCTTATTAATAATGATGTGAAACATTACCAAGACTGAAGCTTAGAGGAAGAAAGAAAATGTTGTTCAAGGCCACTCAAGTGACATAGCAAGGCACAACAGGGTAAAACCTAACCCAACAAAAATTTAGGCTGAATCTCAGGAAAAAAAAAAAATCATATAATAATGTGTTAAATATCCTCCCCAGAACTGTTAGTTAGACAAATTTTCCTAAGTATTCAGGACCAGATCAAGCAAGAAACTTGCCAACATGCTGCAGACAGTGATTCTCCTTGGTGGAGTATGTGGCCTGAAGAGATGCTTTACATCAAACTTTGGTGAGACAACTATATATAACACGTCTCCCAGATGGTCCTTTGAGAGAAATACATACTTATTCCAAGGACTTATGTCACCTCCAATTTTGGAGGACAGTTCCAAGAATCTTGCCTGCCCTGCACACCAACATACAGCACAGACATGACACTCCGCCACTGACCCAAGCTGCTGGTGTGTCACATAGTGTTGCAAGCTCTGAGAAGCTCTGCACTTGCCTTATTACGATGTCCGCACATCATTAGCTCATTAGTTTAGGTGCCATGCTGGGACAATAAAGCCTCACAGCCTTTCCCAGTACTACTAGCATATCACAAGCCAACTCTGGCACCCAAGCAGCACACTCCGCTTTGCTGGTGCACTGACTGTGGCTGGTATAGAGTTTATTTTCTTCGTAGTAGCTCATGTCATCCTATGTCTTGGATTTGTAACCAAAACCAGTGTGTTGATGACACACTGATGTTTTAGTTATTGCTGAACAGTGCTTACACACCATCAAGGTCTTTTCTGCTCCTCACCCCACCAGCGAGGAGGCTGTGGGTGCACAAAAAGTTGGGAGGGCACACAGCTGGGACAGCTGACCCCAACTGTCAAAGGGATGTCCCATTCCATATGACATTGCGCTCAGCAATAAGAGCTGGGGGAAGAGGGAGGAAGAGGGGATGTTTAGAGGGATGGTGTCTGTCTTTCTTCATGAGTAACCATTAGACATGATGAAGCCCTGCTTTCCTGGAGACGGCTAAATACTGCCTCCTGATGGGAAGCAGTGAATGAATTCCTTATTTTGCTCTGCTTGCATGCACAGCTTTTGCTTTGCCTATTGAACTTCTTTGCCTCAAATCACAAGTTTTTCTCACTTTTACCCTTCCAAGTCTCTCCCCCATCCCACTAGGGGAAGAGTGAGAGAGCAGCTGTGTGGGGCTTAGTCACCTATCAGGGTTAAAACTCAAAAACTTGTTACTCTGGCCTGATGCAGAAAGTGTAGTTCTACGCTTGCATGCACAGCTTTTGCTTTGCCTATTGAACTTCTTTGCCTCAAATCACAAGTTTTTCTCACTTTTACCCTTCCAAGTCTCTCCCCCATCCCACTAGGGGAAGAGTGAGAGAGCAGCTGTGTGGGGCTTAGTCACCTATCAGGGTTAAAACTCAAAAACTTGTTACTCTGGCCTGATGCAGAAAGTGTAGTTCTACCCAAAGAGCAGAGTCCCCAACAGTGTCTCTAATGAACTTTGCTGAAAGTGGAAGAATATGGGGAAACTTCTTTTCTGGGAGAAAACCAGTTTTAAAATAAAAAGCAGATTACAAACTTGAAAGACACATAGGAAGCTTTACGAGAACATGAAACCCCGGTAATGACCATCAATGCTGTGGATATGAAACTCGTATGTCACTCAGCCACAGCACAGTACAAAAGAGACAACACAACACAGTAACACAGGGGGAACCTTTTGAGGCTACTTCCATGCTTAGTAATGTATCACTGAGGCCATATATCCTGTAATGAACATTAAGTACATAACTGTTCTGCTTCTGTCTGCTCTTCATAGAATCACAGAATCATAGATTGGTTTGGGTTGGAAGGGACCTTGAAGATCATCTAGTGCCAACCCCACTGACATGGATGGGCAGGGACACCTTCCACTAGATCAGGTTGCTCAGAGGCCCATCCAACCTGGCCTTGAACACTTCCAGGGATGGGGCATCCACAACTTTGCTGTGCAACCTGTTCCAG
>JMFS01136348.1:0-21520 GCA_000699545.1 Podiceps cristatus | reverse complement strand
AAAGAAGAAAAGGTACTTAGGAGGTAAGTAGGGTTCACTTACTAAGTTTGAGACTTAGCTTAGTGAAGCTGAGATAATTGTCTTGATTTCCTTTTTCTGCTTGGTTTCCTAAAGCTTATATAATCATGCTATTTGTCTGCCTGCTCTTCCTTCCACCCTTAAGTAACTTTTGAACCCGTTACCCAGTCTCCGCTATCTCTGAGAAGCAAACATCTCAAAGCTTTAAAACTCCCATGAGGTTTCTGAGCAATGATTCCTACTCGGACGAGGAAGACTACGGAAATGGCGTGTGCCCACACATACTGCTTTGGCAGCCAGCCCATTGATGCTGCTCATCATCCTCTGCTGCTCCTCAACGTGGTGCTGGGTAGGGAGTCCGGACTGCAGAGAAACGGGGGCAGTGTGGCCTGCGGAAAGTGATGCGAAACACCTGGGGAGGTATTTGGATTAGTGCAATGAGAAAGTGTAAACATGCAGGACTGGTCATTTTGACTGGTTGAAGAACAATTCATTTAAATTAAATACAGAATTGAAACTCTTTAGTAGAGATACAGAGAACATCTTGCTACAGAAGCAACTATCGTTGAGTAGAAAAGTGTATTCATGCCACCTGATGTAAAACCTTAAACTAGGAAGTTAGTTTCTCAGTCCTTTCTCAAGGATTTTCTCTCTTCCTGTAGAGAATATAGGGAGGTTGGGTGACCTGCTGCCGGAACTGGGCTGCTATATCTATGTGGTTCTTCCTCAGATTTACTTCTTGGTCCTTTTACTTTTTCTTGCCTAAGAAACACTAATTCAACACACCAGCAAAAGAAAGGAGAGGATTTCTGTGTTACTGCATGAGTTTTCTCTTGATGAAGGTCTATGACGCCAGTGAGGTAAATATTAATACATCTTGACAGAAGTCAATGTTTTCAAGTAGTGCATTTTTCTTTAAATCGTGTAGAGGTTCTGTATGGAAATATATACAAGAGAGGAAAGAACTTCATTGAAAGAATATATTAGAAAACAAGATAGGAAGGGAAATTGATTTACCCAAGGCATAAAAATGGTCTTACCCAATAGAAATATGAATGTAATATTTAATGTAATTTTGCACATTGCATGTAGATAGCCACATTTATATGGACAATTGCAAGATGAACAAGGGGAAAGAGCCTGCTATAAATTGTTATTTTTCTGCTTACAAGGTCAGCAAAACTCTTAGGTCCACCAGATTACTGTGTAATTTAAAAAAAAAAAAAAAAAAAAAAAAAAGAAAAAAAGAAAAGAGAAGAAAGATTCCTAAAAGTACTGCTGGAGTGGAAAGTGGATTTTCCAATGACAGAAGATGGAGTTAGAGCTTTGGACTGTTTAAAAACACAATCAGCTGAGCAGTGCGGCTCACAACGATTAATCTATTTCAGGTATGTTTTATCACTCAGTCAAGCTACAGCCTAAATTAGGCTTCCTACTTATCAGGCTTTTACTCAGAAACTCATGTCAGGTTGTTTTATGGTCATGATTTTAATGCTGCCTTGATGACTATATCTGTTGAATGAAGATTTAGCCTTTTTTGTTGTTGTTTTTGAAGAACTGAAAAGCAAGCACAGGTGTTGCTATGCTCAAAATCTGCTGCTGCTGTGTCTTTATTCTTCCTTGGGAAGAAAGTATTTTTTCATGTGAGTGTTTATTTTTCAGTGTTCTCCATAATTTTATGAGGTAGCTGTGTTACTAGAGAAGACGAAAAAGCTCATTCTAGAGCAATTTATCCTCTTTACTGTTCAGCTCTGAAGTAGGCAATTGGAGGTTGTCCTATTCTAACTAGAATTTTACCAAAACACCACCAATAAATGGTTAGAAATATTTTATATGAGGGGAGTAGATGTCTTTCTTAATGGCAAATTGTTTTGTTTTGCTAAATCTCTGTGTTAATATTGGTAGCTACATAGACCCATGTGTATAATTTTGTCTTTTAGAGCTTATAAATTTGGTTGGGATTTAAAATCAATTTCAGCTTGGAGAGAGAGAAAAAAGGTATCAAACACACAATCTCATAACCTCTTATAGGTCTCCGTGTTGGTCTGTAGTTTTCATGAATTCATCATTTTGATCATTTGGTTTTAAAAAATGTCTTTACTTCTACCAGAATATGTAATTAAAGGCTCTCAGTGGAGCAAGCTTAGAAGCTGAGGTCCCTAAAGCAAGTCAATGCTTTCTGTTTTGTTTGCTTAACAGTTGGCCTAATAGGTAACCTTAGTGATTATGGAGATGGGGTCTTACTCCCCATTAGGATTTCTGTGTGCTTTACAAAATAAATCATTAATATTAACGTGTGTTAACACCACAGATCACATTTATGCAAGTGTAAACAAGCTGCATATAGGCTTACATCTGTTGTCTGATCTGGATGGCTATGAATTAGCTCAGTATCCTGTGTTGGCATTACTCATAAATATCTAGGTATACAGCAGGCATATAGACATGATTTGGTTTTTAAGAGCACACTTAAACCATGTCTGGTGTGATATAATACTTGGAAATCTCATTCTGGTAGCATTTTAAAAAGGGATAAACAAGAATTTTCTAAAAAACAGTAAAGTAAAAATTAGAAGAACCCTTCTCTTACAATAGGGCCTTAAATGGTAATTTTAGCATTCACATTCAGGCTAAGTTTGGGCAAAGGTTTATCTAATTGTGTTTTAGGCTGTGAAGCATCCATGTTATGCACATTAAAGAGTAAACAATTTCAATTCTGGAGTTTCCAACACACACACATACACACACACACTACAAGTCATTAAAGTGGGCTGATAATTGAGTTCTCGTGCAGACACATAATTAACAGATCATGGTTATCTTACTTTGAAGTTTGTATTTTTCCAGTCCAAAGTTTTAATTTCTTTACCATTTCATCTTTGCTTTGGATTTCCTGCCTTTCTGTGTTTTTCTGCTCATTTTTTTTCTAGTACTTTCTTAGATGCTTAACTGGTTTTCAAAAATAATATAATTTGAAAACGTTGTGGGCCTGATCTTCAGTGATGTTGAGTACTCACAATTTACATGTTGTTGATGAGGACTCCAAGGCCACAGTAGCTTTTATGTTAAGTAGTTCATAAGTTCTAACTAACTTTTAAGAGTTCATAAGCTTCTAGGTATATGTAGGTGAGTAACTATATATGTACATGAAGAAAAGCTTAGATTTTTTTTTCAATGTGGTTACAATGGCTATAAAGGTCAAAGATGCATGGAAGAACTCTAGAAGCTCAAAATGTACTCAAAGAAAAGTCCCTTTAGCAATAAGAAGGTAGAAGAGCTGCTTTCCAAGAAATTCTTTAATCTTAGTTGTATACAGAAAATGTATGGAGAGCAGAAAGTTACAGAGAAAGTGGGCTGCAGCACTGCAGAAATTCTTAACAATGCTGCCATCTATTTGGTAATCTTATGAGATGGCTTTATCTAGACAGAATTTCAAGAGTACCTTAGTTATAACTATGGGAATCTCTGTTACCCTAAAGCAGCTCAGACTGGGAAGGCACAAAGAGAGGAATCATCTCACCTAATTTTAGGATCCAAGAAAATCTGTGGTCAGCTGCAGCACCTGTGTCCCATGCTGCCTGGAGACAATTGCACAATAGATTCTGATAAACCCCACACAAAGTGCAGTTACCATTACTTCTTCTCTCCAGAGGCTACAAATTATGTGCCATTTGTCTTGAAAAATGCAGAAACTTATATAGGCAAGTTTATCTTTCTGTATGATAGAAGACGAGTATGGACCCCATTCTTTTGTTTAATAATGAACAAATCCTCTAAAATTTTTTTAAAAAAAGCTAAAACTCTGTGGTGATGAATATAGTTTGAAATAAAAACCACTGCAAGTCTATATGAAAAGCTTAAATTTAGCTTAGCATTAGACATTTTGAAACTATCTTTGACTAATAAAAAGTAAACTATGTCTACATTTGGTCATTTTTTCTTCAATGATAATACTCTTTCAAATCTAACTTTTGAAGATGGAATTTTTGGTGTATAATAACCCATGAGAATATCACATCTGAATTATGGATTGATTACATGTAAAATGTATTTTTATAATAAAAATATTTCTATAATATAGTAAAAAATTCTACCCTCTAAAATATTAAACCACAAATGCAAAACTTAAATAAGGCCTAAGGAAAATAATAGACTTTCAAGATCTAAAATACTTTTGATCATAATTACATTGGGCTGGAAATTATTGTCTGGGAAATGGAATCCTGAAGTGACAACCTCTTTATTCACTGTCTAGGTAACAATTATCTATGTCCTCCAACAGTGAAACTCCGGAATTTCATATTTTGTATGAGAAGTCACAGTAAATATGTCATTTCTCAAAAGGATGAAACACAGAAAGATCATTGAGAATATGTTCATTTTCATAGTAGCATACTGAGTATCTTTGGTTATAAAGTAATTGTCATTTGATAAGAAAATGGTGATGAGGCTGAATACATACACGTGGAATACATATGAAAACAGCTTTTCCTAGGACCTATCTTAGAAAACGTAATTCTTCTTGAAATCTAGAGTAATATTTGTTTATTGTTCCAACAACATCTGTATTAACTTTGCTTTCAGATGCATCCTCACTGCTTTGTTAACCTACTTCTCTTGTTGGATGGAATGTAATTCCCACAAGGATTTTAAGCTCCAATTTTAGAAATTTAAGGCCATTTCTGCATGTAGGTTCCTGTGCTCTTTAGTTCTTTTAGCTTTGCTGAGTAACCTCCTTTCTCTGATTTCACTTTTGAAATCAAACATATTGATTACTAATTTGTTTTAATTTATTATTTATTTTTTTAAAAAATTATGTGGGAATTAAATCATGATCACTTGAACCTGATTTATTTTCTCTCACCAAATCTTTGAAAAAGCCCTTGTTACTTAGGAAATCTAAGGACTGTCAGAGATGGCGCGCTGAAACGAATAGGTGAAGCCGTCACCTCCTTTCATTACATGCCCCGCTGCGAGGCATTTTGCCTGCCTCCCTGGACAGAGCGCTCTATTCTATTTTTGTGCCACCTCCTGATTCAATATTATTTTC
This sequence comes from Podiceps cristatus, assembly GCA_000699545.1. Taxonomy (NCBI): domain Eukaryota; kingdom Metazoa; phylum Chordata; class Aves; order Podicipediformes; family Podicipedidae; genus Podiceps; species Podiceps cristatus. The sequence goes on along the minus strand of JMFS01136348.1, from coordinate 16,452 downwards.
AATATGCATCAGAAGTCTCTATGTCTGGAGACACAATCAGCCATTTCTTTCTAATGTATCTTAAAAGTCTGCCAGAGCCTTTTCTTTCATGTGGTGTAACTCCATGAAACCCACTGAGTATCTCATCCAGGAATAACTGGGTGTGACAGAGCATTTTTAGCTGCAGATGTTTGAAGAGGTGGTTCCAGTTTCTGGGCATTTCTGTCAACTTGTGGTTAGGACACTCTCAGTAAAACTGAGAGTTGGCACTTCTAGCTATATTTATGAACATTAGTGCCCGTGCCTGCTGCACCTTGTAAGGAACTCAGTACTCCAGGGTGGAATTGAACCCCTTTTAATCTTCCTCTGGTCATGGTACTGCACACACAGAAATTTTACAGGCGGTGGAACATCTGCACTAAGGAAGCCATCATGCCAAGAAGAGAGATGCCAAGTGTCTATAGGTACCTCTACTATTCAGTGCCCACCAGAACTTGGAGTCAGTGCATTGAGTTTTCATTGTTTGTTGTTTGTTTGCTTGTTTGTTTTCTTCTGGAGTTTAGCATCTAGATTCTCCTTAGCATCTAGATTCTCCTTAAATGTCATTTTAGACATCAAAAAAGTCTTGAAGAATCAGGTCCCTCATTGTATATGCATTTATTTCCAGCCCTGGTTGGGTCTAAACATGTAGACCCAGATACTGCTATTGTAATTGATGTAATTGATTGCTGGTATTCGAATTGATGAAATTGAGTTGGCGGAGGCAGTTTTAGATTCCTTCCTTTTCTGAGAGCATCAGTGTGAGCCAACAGTTTCTCTATGTAGGAGCTAAAGGAGGACACAACCAAGGAAGAGTATGACTAGGACACAATGACAGAAACATGGCAACAGTATCCTATATTGCAGATGCAATCAAGACTAGTTTCTCTGAAGCATGATCTTAAACTTATAGAAGCATAATGCAGGCTGATAGCTTATGTAGCCATGACAACAGTGGTTTTACACTACTGTGGAATAATGATGTTATATATTTTCTGGGAAGCAGTGTATAAACAGAGATTAATGAAGTTCAGAGAACTAAGGGTGCTGTAACATCTATTACAGTCCTGTGGGCTACTGCTGTTGGAGAGAATGTACGTATATCTGCACACGGGTAACAGCCCTTAAACAGCTCAGTATGGGGAAGAGAACTGAGAAGGAATATTCCTTGTGGTTTGTAAAACTGTAGAGCAGTCCACAAGCACACTGAGGAGATTTGTTATGACTTGTTAAAGCAGAAACTGTGATACAAACATATCAAGTTGGGAAGAATGTTAAAGAATAAGAGATTGGTGGCTAATATATACAATACTCATGTACTGAGTATATATGGTAGCATACTGGCTATCCACCCGTCATTGACTGCATTTCACTTTCTCTTAATGTCCATCTGCCTTTTCTATTTTCAACCTATTTTGTGATGTACGTCATTGCTCTCTTTTCTCTGATGCCAACCGACTTCGTTGCTGATGTAAACAACGGTGGACTCGAATAATAAGGCTGTCTTTGTGAGTCATGAGTACCTAGGGCATGCAGGATTGTATCAGCATCCTTCATTCTATACATGGGTATCAAACACTCCTTTAGGCATTGTTACCATTATCAAGAGAGAGTTTTATCATAATCCTGCGTCAGGAGAAGGATCCTAAAGTGAAAACAGACCAATCTGAGACAGTGATACATATGTCCAGCTACACATCTGGAATGTAAGGAAAGGTAGTATTGCTTTTAGAAAAAAAGGACTTCCAAGCCAACAGGGAAAAAAAAAATCCATCATCACTATTTAGATAGAAGGCTATCATAATGGGTGATTCTCACCTCTTAATGTTGACTAAAGCCTATAAATTCTTTGTCCTTCAGCCAGGTCTCAAAGAAAGACTATGCAGGCTTTCAGGGGTTCAGACTGGGAGCATACACAAATTTTATGGCAACTTTCTATGTACAAAATGGTTCTTTAGTTCATGATATCAAGCCATTTTGAACTGACACATTATTATGCTGTAACAAAATTAGCCAGATGGAAGTGCAGGTATCCCAGAGACTGCAACGCTATTAATTGGGTTTTTATTGTTGCTCTTGTTTTTAAGAGAACAATTTGGTGTAGCAAATGCAGTAAGGGAGAAAGTATGCAAAACACTTCTCAAACAATAAAGATTAAAAGTCCAAAATCAGCCAACATGGTGCTTGAATTCAATACTTGTAAGAAATGGTGAACCTTATCTTGGAGCTGAAACTGAATATAATAAATTACTTACGTAATGTTCTCCAGAAAGCTAACCATATTTAAAAATGTACTACAGAATTACAGCTAAATAATAATTTTTAGTTGTAATAAATGTACTAATATACTCACACTTAAATTTAAGAACTTATTTAAAACATTATATAGACTTTTCAATTTGTAATATATGTGATAACTATTAATTAATATTTTACAGATAGAAAAACAAAGAGACATTGATCTTGGCTCCTAGTATCATTTGCAGTTATCACTTTGAGAAATAGGTATTACCATTTCAGACTGGAGAACTGCATCTTCAAAGAACTACATATTTACATACATAAGTTCAAGAAAGCAGATATGCATGTGTGCTTTTTTTTTTTTTTTCCCCACAGTGTTAATATTTAAACTGTGATAATGCTGTATTAGAGTTCTATAGTTTTCCATGGGAAAGGAACATTCTCCAATTTATTTCCTCTCTGAGACTGTAGCAAATATACACAGAAAAGAAATTTGACTCTTTTCCATGTAACATCCAGTACCTAATAAAATTCAACCTCTTTTAGTAGTTTTATTGCAGTTCTTGTGATTTTTACCTTTCAACTGAACCCTCCAGATACCACATTCATGCAAGTTTGTCAACATTTGAAGTTTTATAAAAAAACCCCAACAATTTGGTAAATACCCCATGACCTCTTCAAGCTTCAACATTAAGTTGCAATGAAAAGAAACCCTTCATTTTAAACCAGACATTTTTTTCTTACAGTACTTTAGTTTTCCATTTCACTCAATGATAAATGAAAGCTATCTCTCTTTATTTTTCCTTTTAGAAAGTGCTGCGATTGTGAATTAATCCTTTTTTGCATGAGTGATGTCAAATCTTTGCCACAGTACTAACAAGAGCCTACTCTTTCCCACATGTAATTTTAACTAATTCTAGATTGATATTCAAATATTTCAGCTAAGAGAAATCACCATTTCCTTCTATATATTTTTAAATATTTTTTTTTTTTCTTTTTAATCTGCCAAGTCAACTAGTTTATAGAAATTTTAATGCATCTCAATACGTTTTGGTTGCTTTGCATCATTTCTCTATCAGAACAAATATTAGAGTAATGAGTAATGTTCTGGGTCCTTATCTCTGGTGACAATTTCCCTACCTGAATATTAATATTCCAAGCATGAATTACACTTTATGAGACAAACACGTTCTAAGAAATATGCTGTTGATTGTATATAGAAAAACAAATCAACAATAATTAAATGTCATGTTAAGTTTTCTTGAAATGTCAGTGGGGAGTCACATGCATACTTTAAAATGCTTTGAAAACAAAAACTGCCTTATAGTCTCAGGTTTAAATTACATTATCAATAGGCAGGCCTTTATTTTCCTTTTTGTATGCTTTCTAAGTAGTGCATGGAGTTTACTGTGAATGATGCTGCTAATTTAAAAAGATTCTGCATAATTCAATCCAAGGTGCATCAACTCCCTTTCATTCCTGGAAGCTTGCTTTCAGTTTCCTTCTTTATTTTGGTCTTCTGCAATAACGTTGTATTTCACAGTCTATTCTTCATTAAAAATACACATTCTCAGGACTAGATGTATACGTACCGGGGAGGCAAGTGAACAGCAGGTGTTTGGAGAACCGTGGTGGAGATTCTTGGGGAGGACTGAAGTTCCTCGTCAGCCATCACAAGGAAGGCTGACTATTATGAAAGGAGAATTTTGCGTCAGACACAAATTTTGAGCTTTTTTCCCCTCAGTAATTTCATGGATACTTCCCCTTCCTTTCCTCAAATTGCAGACAAAGAGAAATCTTACATCATTTCCTAAAACTGAGTTCTGCTATGCCGTGTGGGGGTGACCAAGTGGAAAAGCATTCACTTGAGCTGTCTGACTTATGTCTTCTCCATTCTTAAGGAGAGAAAGAGGCTGACCAAGGACACTCTGTGTCCTAAGCCGGATATTTTATCACTTTTTCACATTTTATGATCTTCCACTCCACAAAGAGTAACAAAAATATATTTTAACTATTTATATATAGAAAAAAATGATTTTCAATGTATGAATTACAATTTCCACTGTTCTAAAATTGAAAAGACTAATAAACAAAATAAACAGTGAAAAAGGTAACATTTGCTTTGGTTTGAATTTTTAATCTCATGTAAAGGCTATAAAGCTCAGTAAGACAAGAACTATTTCTGGTTTTATTTGCTTCCTTCATTGTTTGTCTGGATTTCTAACAGGTTTGACTCTCCGTTATTCATGTTTCTATTCACACAGCTAATGGTAATAATGGTAATGGTGATGGAGGGCATCATTAGGCAGAGCACTGTGATTTACAGAAGGAATCAACTAACAGTGTAAGCAAGTACTGAAAGAAAGTGAATGGATAGGATTTTGGACTAAGGGGAACTTGAATTTTTAACTATTTTTTTTTAGGAATTTCTGTGTGGAACATATGTCTTTGCAATCTATATAAAAGTGGCCAGTTTCAACTCTATATTCTTTGTTTTGAATTCAATTTGTTTGAACACAAGGCAGGTGTTTCACTGACTGCAATATGAGAATATTTGTTGATACTTATCACACTTGCATTTTGTTCACTTCAAGATACGGAAAGGTAGAGAAATCTTGGGAAATGTGTGAATGGATGAGCTAAAGCTGTGCAACCAGATAGCATAGAAGGTGTTTTACATTCAGAAAAATCTGGACTCTTCTCCAGTTACTTTCAAGGGGAAAACTGTTGGTCTGTCTTGTTTATTTGCAAATGTTTTTGGATAAGGAAAAAAAGTAAATCTGGATATAGCAAGTTCATTGACAGTATTGTATAAATGTGAATGAAGCTTTTATCTGAATGTGTTAACATTGCTGTGGCTTGTAGTTCACAAAAGCTGTATTTTTTTAAGGAAATTCTGCATTACAAGTAGGTGTGCAATGTCTACACCCACTGAAGTTTTGCATCTCCTCAGGAGCCTGCATGAGAGGCATCCAGTCTTGAGCACTTTGTAAGCAAGTAATTCGGCATGTATAAGCATATAAGACTTATGTTCTTGATAAAAATTACCTGCCATTGGCCTGGAGAGCTGTTCATACCATTTGAGTTTTTACAGATCCTGTTTCAATAAGCTGCAACTGTTTTACTAACACTGATAGAGCCTCGGTAGAAAAGTACAATTTATCAATTTCAACATAATTTCTAGAACTTTCCTCAAGAGACTTGTGCCTTATTAGCACAAAAAAAGTGCAAAAGGGCTGAGAGGGAAGCTGGCCAGGAGAAGTCTTTGTAGTTTACATAAGCTGTACCGCACCTGAAGCGCTACCCTGCTAGAGACCGCCTGATTACTGGGCTGATTTACTGCAGAAAGTCCTCCCTCTTGTCTTGGTCTGGCTCAATTCCTAGGTCTTGGCCAGCTCAAAATGACCCAAAGGAGCAAGAGGTTGGGAGAGACTAATAAACTTGGACTGTGATCTCTGCTATCCTCACTTCTGATCGTGACATTATGAATCATGTTCTTTGCATGAAACATAAATCAGAGAATTTTACAAATCTAGAAGAAAAGCACTGATTATGCATTAAGTCTTAATATGTATTAATATCCTTAAAAGTGGCCCTCTTGGTTTTCACAGTTCTTGTCTTAATTACTTTGTTAAAAATGCTTATGTCTGAGGCTCTGAAAGAAGACACCATTTGTAATTTTAAGCCCATTAACTAGGGAACTTCCTCCGGTATTTTCAAAAGTAGTTTTCTCTAGTCACTTCCTATCTAGGTTATGGAGGGAATCACTTTGGGAGGACTACTGCATCAGCAATGTAAAATATAGGAATAAGTAACATGCTTCTGTCAGGCAGACTGTCTCACAACTGCGTAGTTTACTTAGAAATATATATTTCCATGACTAACACATCGGGGCAGTAGTTATTGTATTTCATCGTATTGCATTGCATTATTGAGTATATTGTTATTTGTTTCACATTGCACATACAATTTTGCACTGACATCCTGCCTGCACTGTAAACATTGCCAGCACAAAAACTGGAGTGTTGTCAGCTTCTGTCAGAAAGGAATCAGTGCAGCTTTTTCATACATTTTCTTGCATAGTGTTAAGAAATACCCTGTTTTACACTGTGTAGTATGTGTCTTCTACATTTCCACTAAAAATAATAAAAAATGCAGTTGGTATCACATAGTGAAATATGAAATATGGCCATTAGGAACATCTGATAAAATGACTAAAAAATTTCCGAACTGATGATGTGAGGCAGGCCTTGGGAAGGTATCACTGCTCTGGTAGGAACCCAGTGAAGGTATAGATTAGCAGTGTAGTGTTAAAATTCTTAACAGGAAAATAAGAAAAAAAAAACAACCCACAGTTAAAACCCATATTCCTGTAAACATAATTTGCTTATATTTTCAAGGGAAGTGGGAAAAGAAACATGCAGGTCAAAACACCCGTATTGCCTCTAAAACAATGAGATGCAATGTAATGATAATTTTTTGCCACCAGAGAGCTCTTACTGCATTGTACTAACAATGCTATTCCAATATTTATTCATGGGCACCATAATTAATTCTCATGAAGTGAAAATACCGTCATGTTTATATTCTCTCTTTTTCTTTGTTCCCTGCTCTACTGGCAATTCCCAGAGGGTTGTTTCTTGTCATCAAACCACATTAAGGAAAAAAAAAATGGCTGCATAACTGACTACGAAGCCAGAAATAGCGTTTCCAAAATCACAAAAATTAATTGCTTACAGAAACTAGTTTAACTTACTGATTATTTCCATAATACAGTTTGAAAATCTTACGTTTCTTACCATCATATGTTTCCAAAAAGTTCATAACTGTGAAACTCACAATTTATTTAAAATATGTGTTTTCCAGGGGGAAAAAAAAAAAAAATGTTGCCAAACGTTAAGGGACTGATGAACAAATAGGTTTCTGGACAAAAGTAGCAGAAGTGTTTTTGCAGGATTTTGAGTTTGATCTGACTTCATTCAAATCAATATTGGTGATTCAGAGTTAAATTCTCATGAACAGACCCTATTCATTAGATATGACTTTAATATATTGCAGGGCTAAACAGTTAAACTTTTATTAGTAGCTTACACCTAATCAAAAAAGAAAATATATTACCTATGTGTTTGTTTCAACTCCCATGTCTGCTTTAAGTTTCTGGAACCATGAAATAAGGTTTCTTGTCTGGTATGGATGATAAGGTTATTTTTTGTTATTTGAAGTTCAAGGGGCTTTATAAGCAGCCCTCTGACAGATAAATGCTAATATTTTTTTTTTCTTTTCCCCTGCTATTAACATTCAAATTTTTCCTTACCCAATATTTCACTGTCAGTCTACATGGTTTCTGTACTTGATTCTGTTTCACCTTTCAGCTTGTGTGCATTGTGTGTACAGTCTGGGTGTTAAAAACTACAAAATGGAGAAAGCAGCACTTTACTGCTGGTTTTGCACAGGTGCAGATTGTTAGCCAAGGTTAAGGAGTGCTAAATCTCTTAGGAGAGAGATGTAATCTTCACAAGCAACAATTGCTTGTGAAGTTACACATGTAACTTACAATATTATTATATTTTAATCTATGAAATACATTATATTTAAATGCAGTTATATTTTCCTTTGTAAACTCATCCCTCTATTTTTCCAAATTTACTTGTGTATCCCATGTCTTTTGTAATCCTGGGCTGATTTGCCACATTTTCAAATTGGTCCAGACTCCTAGTGATCAGTCTGAATTTTGTGGACCAAATTTTATAGATTTCAAATGAAGTTACTGATAAAACCAAATTAATCAGCTGCAGATCCATAGTACTGTGTTACTACGGCCTGGCACAGTTTCTGCCAATTATGCTGCTAAGGTATTATATGTATTATCTCAGTTTGACAGCTGGTTTGAGTAAAAAATCATAAATATCTAGCCTAAATTTTCTTTTTACAATAAATCTATGACAAACAAACTTTTCTGATAACTTTACTGTTTCCAGTAAAAGTATATAACGACAAACGCATGAATGAACAAACAGAATGTTATTTGGAATATACTCCGTAATACTAAATACTTACTACCCAATTAGTGGAATTTTCAGAAGTGCCTTCCTCCCTCAGGTCAGCCTGTTCCCATCGGTGACTCAAATCTTAACCTTAAATCTACTCAGGTGACCCATGTCCTGGGCATAACCAGATACTGACAGCTCCAGACTCCATTCCTCGTGGCCCCTAACCAAGATCCTGAAACTAATGGTGGCATTTGTTGGTCATGCCCAGACATGAGCTGGTGTTTACACCTTCTGTTGGGGCCAACGAGGAGACGTAGGCAGGTATAGGGAGGCTAGGTGACTAGGCCTCCACACCTCCCTCTTGGAGAACAAGTTAGGTGAGATAATCCTGCATTGCCTCCCACTCTTGTGTACTCTCCTCCCCCACCTCCCTCCCATGGGTTTCATCCCTTCCCAGGGTGTGTGTGCGTGGGGAGTGGTGATATAGAGGATTAAGTACACTACATGGGGTTGGAAGGAGCTTTCCCCATAGCTCCAAACCCCATCTCTGTGCGGGTTGTGATGTTCCTCAGAGCCAACCGTGTGCCTCCCAGGCTGGAGAAAGGAGTACAGCAATACTGATTGCCGTTTCTTAGAAGTCCACATTAATTTCAGAATAAGCGAGATAAACTGTAGGGAGGCTGGATTTGCTTTGATATTCCTGAACAATCTCTGTGTATCATGTGGACATCTGCTGTAGTTATTTAAGGAAAAGGTAGTGTCTTCTTTTCCTCTCTCTACTTTAATCCTAATGTCTAGCAGGATTTTGCACATGGGACTTGCAGTAACCCACTCAAGGATTACTTGGCTCTTACAGCTATTTGTCAGCTGGATTTATACTGCTGGGCACTTTGAATTGAGATGAGCTGTTTGGCTTCTTCATTTTCCCTTCTGCTATCAGGAAGAGTCTGGTAGGAGAAGTTAGAGAGTTACATTCCAGATGCTCCAAGCCACTCAGTGGTGGTGGTGTATTCACTGATTTTTGAGCCCAGAGACATGGGCTCATAGAAATCCTCCATGCAGCGACAGCATTCTTGGTACTCTGTATACCACATTGGTTATTAGCAAATAACAAACATTTGATATGAAAGGCATTTCTTCTCTATCTCTCTTCCTATCATGCCCACCAATACTGTATACACTGTGTAAGAGAACTTTCATTTAGCAAAATATTTCAGTCACATCAGTTTAATTTTGCGTTGCTCTGCAACGCTCCTCATGGAGCAGTGAGGGCCATCAGGCAATGTCTGCTGAGCTGCCAGTGTTTTTGTTGTCTTGGCTAAGACTGGTACACAGAAGCTCACCTGCTCGGCTATCTAAAGAAATTAAATCCTGTGTAGTAGGTCTAGCACTGATGGGTTCAAGACCATCATCTTTCACCAGGGCCATGTCTGTTTATGTCGTGGGTATCCTTCAGGAAGTCCTCCATCTCCCCCAAATTAGGTTCTGAAATCACGATATTTCAACACATGGCTGAAACAAGATCTTCGGCTAAACTTCTGATTTCACTTGTGGTTCGGTTCTTCTTCACTTGCGGATGGAGGCGTGACTGGAGAAAGGGCTTGGTGCAGGCTGCAGTTGCTGAAATACTGAGCTGCTCTAGGGTCTGCGGCATAGGCAATGGCATAGCAGCTGTCCTGCAAGCAATTCCCAAACCCGTTTAAAGCTGAGACTAAGCTACAGTCGCACTTCAGGCTGCAAGCGAGATTAAGTTTACAACCAGTGTTTATATATCATTAAGGCAGCAGAAAATAATCTGAGGATGGGTTGCCTGAAAGCTAGGTATTTAATTGTAACAAATCAAACAAATTTCCCTCCAGTTCAAAAGAATGGCTAGATGAGATGGAAAAAAAAATGGGATAGATGAGATGAACTCTGAGTAGGATTTCATAGTCTAAATAAAAATAATAACTTCCAATTCAGAACGTATAGATTTTTTTAATTCATAATGTAATTACCATTTTTTGGCTAACTTTTTACAGTAAGTAAATTCACAACATGCATTTAGAACTAATGGTGTATTTCTGGAAATAGATGAAAATATGATTGATTTTGTAATAATTTGAGAAAATTATTCCTTTAGTATGATGCTAAATTAGGTGGGATTGTCTAATTGTACTTAAGCATTATGCATGGAAATCTTTAATATTTCTTAATTCCAAAAGTATTTCTTCAAGTGGAAGAAAAACTTAAATTATGTAAAACATTTTTGCTGAGAGTCTTAATTCTTGGATCTGTTTTCATCTTTAGGTATCAGAAATAAATTAGAGAAATAATTGTGACAGGTTCTGTAGCTTCAGAGATCTCCCTTTTTTTTCCCAGACTAATGTTTAATTAATTGTATTCTGCCAGAGTGATGGAGCAGCTTGGTGTGTTTCCACTTTCTGAGGGATCCTGGGCAAAAAAATCCTCTATTTAATTCACATCAGTGACATGTATTTGGTAAATTCACTTCAGTTCAACAGAAGAGCAGTTGCAAAGATAGTTGAAAAAAGAAAATATTTTAAAAGCTATGTTATTTTTACTCCAGATAGTTCCCTACTCTGACAGTAACGAAACAATCTGGGAACATTTTTATATTGCTGCTATTTCCACGTACAAATTGAAATATGGATAAATGAAGGAGCTGCATTTTCATCAGGGAGGCTTCAGCTTTTAATTAACTCACTTTTGCAAAACTGAGAGAGGAAGTCTCAAAAACATTTTGGAGAAAACTCAGTTGTTTATAAACGATTCAGCAGGTAGCCTGATGTTTCTCCCGCCCCACTCCAGTGGTAACCAGAGGCACAGCGCTACTGGGGAAGGATGCCAAGGGGTGATGGTTATCGTCGTCGCGATTCGAGAGGCGCTGCCCAGGGTTGCGTCAGCTCCGTGTTTCTGGTCCTGCGAGGTGGCTGTTAGGATGGCTGCCAGCTGGGTGTCTCCTAGGTCGAGCAGATCAGGATCAGCATTGTGCCATTAGCGACTAAAACCCCCTTAAAAGGCCCTCTGCTACGAGCAGGCAGCAGGGAGCCTGCTGGAGGAAAGCCCTCTTACAGGGAAGGCTATTTTTGGGGAACCCTTGGCAAATCAGATCGTTTCTTCTGTCTTACTCATTTCTGCCTGGCTGACATTTTGGTGCAATAAATCTGTCACCGTTGCTAAATCTGCAACTGATTTAAATGTAATGCTTTTTTAGTGTCCTGGATGGTTGATCAGGTGTAGACCTCTTTCCTAGCTTCAGAACGAGTTCCAAACAGCAGCTAAAATACAGAGATAAGTCAATCTCTTATTGTGTGTAATGGCACATAGCTGAAAAAACGACTCACAAGTACAGGCGAGGGAAGTATATTTTCTAAGTGATGAACAAATGATTGTGAAGAACATAAAACCTGCCAAATAGCAGTATTTTTGAGTACTACATTAACTCACACATGAATTAGAACATCCAATAAAATAAAAAGTGAAGGAACTTCGGATTGTCCTTTTTGTTCTCATCTGTATTGTCAACAAGAGTGAACAAAGTTGTTTAATAAAGGTATTCTGAAATGCCTTATCTCATTATTCAACTCAATTTGTTGACAGAAAAGTACTTCCAAGTCTGAAAAATCCCAGATAGTGAATACAGTGTGGGAGAGATTTCCAAGCAAAGGAGCAGGTGAATATATTTACACCAGTAAGCTGGTTTGCTGTGGAATTAATCTTACTCTTTAGAAACCAGACTTTTTAATTCAGTTCTATACTTCAAGTTAATAATATTCAACACCGAAACTACAGAGAACACAAATTATTCTCAAATATGGATTGGATAAAACCAAAATCTTCCTTCAAAATCAGGTATACTCAGGGTGCAGAGCAATAGCGTGATAGCCATCAATGTCAATATAAGGGAAAAGCAAAATTAAACCAGCTAAGAAGTTTCACAAAACATGATGCAGTTGTTAGCTAAATTAGAAGAAAAATATTAAATTATTTTTCCAAGTCCTTTCATACTGGTGAATAGGTCTGCACAGTACAAACTTGTTTCTTAGTCAGAAATACTTGTTAACTATCACCTCTGTCGTACAGACTGCTATAACTGAAGTTACTCAGGTTCCAAATGGTAAAACTTAAGCTTTGACTTCACCAAAGTATTCATAGTCCTCACATGTATATTTTTATTTTTATTTTTTAATCACTGCATTACTTTCTATATGCAGTGATGCATTCATGACCCATCTGGGGCAAGATTCAGCTTCATAAAACAGAAGAACATTTAGTCAGGTAAAAAATGTCATGGTTTTAAAATCAGGCACCATAAAGTCTTTCAGAACCACGGAAGCTGCACAGCTCTATTACAATCTCTATTCATTTGTATTTTATTGACAAATAACTTTTTATTTGGATGTGAATCACTGTTACTGATAGCAGAAACGAATGAGCTGGAATCTCCTAATTAACTGTAATGGGGGTTTTTGTTGTTGTTGTTTGGTCTAATCTAATCTGGTTTAAATGTAACAGAATTTTGATGTAGTGATTTATCTGGCTATAGGGAGCAAAAATATACAATTAGGGACATGCGAGTTGGACCAGCTGGGGAGCCAGTTAGAAAGTAAGTACAATTTCACCACAATATAGAACTGGTAACCAGATCAAAATATATCTGAAAAAAAGAAAAAATGAATAGCTATGTATTACATACATACATAATATATATGTTTGTTTGTGTAGGTATATGTATGCTTACACTGATTTTTAAGTCCCAAACGATATTTGGAATTCAAATTTTTATTATTTTTTTACTAAATACTTAGTCTTCAGAGTCATTGCACCCCCTGGATTAAAAAAAAACAAAAACAAAAACAAACCACAAAAAACAACCCCCCCAAAACCCCCACAACAATAACAACAAAAACAACAAAAAATCCCCACAATCTATCTATCTAATCGATTATTTTATACATGTAAACAACATCTGGTTGCCATGTTGCAAAAAACATCTGATATTCTAGATGAAAATAATGTTAAATAATTTTGACCACTGTTGTTTATTTTCATCAGTATGCACAAAGCACTAAAACAACCATTAATAACATCAGATTTTTGTTGCCAATTCATGATTTCATGAAGTAAAACATGTAAGACTACATAATATTTTCTTATTCTTAATTTCTTCTGTGGGAGAAATACTAAAAAAAAAATTCCCGTTTAACAGAGCTAAAGGATCCTGACAGGAATAGTCTATTTCTCTCTCTCTTTCTGTTAAAATCTGTATAAACTAATGACTGTACAGACAGCTTGTTAGTAGATAGATAAATTCAGGCTTCCAGCCCTTGTCTTTGTTTTTCAAATGAATATCAGCAACCACTATGTAAAATCAGCAGCATACAAGTTAAACAGAAGTAGCAGATGGGTGAATTTCACACAGTCTATTCAAAATTAATATGGATGGGTGTGGGGGGAAAGAGAGGGAAGCATGGGAAATTATAGTGTTTTGTTGGTGTAAAATGATGGAGTTGAAAAACATTAGCTGTTTCACAGGAATAGAAAATGTAGAAAATGGGAAAAGATTAAGGCCTAAATGAAATGATCTGAATAGTGGCTTTTACCTACTTTGGCAGATGGGAGGGAGCAATTTTTTGTGCTGCTACTATTTTTTACTTTTCTCTGTATTAGGAATAAAAGCATGAAAAACTTAAATTCAAGCTCTACTTCTATTGCTATGTAAGAAAGACACAATAAGCAATTTTGGGGTTTTAAATATTTTTTAACAACTGCTGATGGAATGAAAATTAACCTTATTTGGTTACCATGTATCTTGCAAAGTCTTCTGGTATGTGAAAAAGACTTGGTAATTTACTGTTGATAATAATATCAGCTGTCACTCAACTAGTTTGAACAGTATAATGCACGCACCAGGAGAAAGAATTTTGCTTTTTTAGTGTTCTTAAATACTCTATACCTGAGAAACTGAGTTAAATACGGCTAGCTCAATCACCATGTATATGTGGATAACAGGCATTAAACAATATACATTTTCTTGCACGTTCTTTTCTTTACTAAATGAAACCAGAGCAGCTGCACCTACGCTTTGGCAAAATTGCCCCTAAGGTCTAAGGTTTCCAAATAATGTTTTGTGACTGTTAAGACTGAGGTTCTTTCTTATTCATATGATCGTTTCAACTATCTGGGAGAGATGTATTTATATAATGAATAAAGAACTGCGGTAGGTGACACAACTTCATAGTCCAGTGTATTTAGGTAAAGATAATGTAAGCTACAAAAGCACAGAGAAGAGGGGAAAATCTGTACTTTCTGGATATCATTATTGAATATTTAGAGGTGTAAAATGGATCATTTAGAGAACACTCAAGTCAATGTTTATAGCACAATAACAGTATTGCAATGTTTGAGCATTGTCATGGTGCTCACTGCTTATTACAGAATTGGGAAGCCATTCATATGAAAATGTTGATATTCCTGGTGAAGATGTGCTTTCAATATTGATTGAAAGGCAGCTCTTGATTAAATTGCTGGCTTTGAACTCGTGGAAAACAAAAGACTTATTTGCCTTTGATGTTAGCCCATAAGGTGTAAAGAGAATAAGAAAAAAAGGGGAAAGAAAAACTGAAGATAAACACTTGAGCTTCAAGATAATGCCAAGAAATTCTAGTAACTACTTTACAGCTATACTTATGCATGGAGTGGAAGAATAAGCTCAGAGTTTGATTAATTCCTAGTATTAAAAAATAAGGGCACTTTCAAATAGTAATAACTTCTCCAAAACCAGTGTACAGACTATTAAAGAGGACTTCATGCAGCAGTATTTCATTTCACCTTCAACTTAGTTCAGATTTGGGATAAATTATCAAATTTTCTCCTGTGCTGTGACTAGAAAAATAAAAATAATAATAGTTAATTAGAGTCTGTATGAATCAACTGATCTCAGGGTTTTATAGATGTTGGGTTTTTTTTTTACATATAAATAAAAATCTGGCTAGAGTTCTGCATATGATGACATATGTATATTAAATTAAATAGTTTGCTTAGAACCATGAAACTTTTTTTTTTTTTTGTCCTTTCTCTTATCAGTTGCCACCACAGCTAATGTGAATTATGATGAATAAATTCCCTGAGTAAGGATGGACTGCCCTTGCCTTCAAGCTTGCAGAGTAAGGATGGACTGCCCTTGCCTTCAAGCTTGCAGATTTTTTGATGTGATATATTGAGCTCTCTTTAAATAGGAACTCTGATATTATTTCTTCAAAATTAGCTTTTCATGTATCCATCAGCTGCTGTTTTCAGAATTTCACGTTGTTGTGTTTGATACCTATAACTCTCTAAAAGAGCACAGACGAATCAGAATCATATATTTTATATGACTTGTGTGAGAATATTCCTAGAAAATATAAAATCACTATACTGCAGGATCTTACCACAGAAGCCTCCCCTCTCCCCCAAATACTGTCGTTGAGGTGTTCTGCATTTCTGTTAGTGTAGCTAATCAGCAACTTTAGTCAGAATTTAAATGCTACAGAAAAACACATTTCAGAAATATGAAGCATAACTCACACCTTTGGCACGTCTAGAAAGAAAAGCAGAAAGGAAAAGTAAAAACCCCAGAAAATGGAAATCCTATCAAAGGAGTCAAAGAGAGTTAGTAACTGCAGAAGTTGAAAGCATTTAAAAGCCCTATGCAAAAACCAGTGCCTTGTTGGCTAACAACAGGCTTCACAGCTCGTTACAGTGTGGGTGGTAATGGCCTCAAGTTGCGCCAGGGGAGGTTTGGATATTAGGAAACATTTCTTTACCAGAAGTGTTATCAGGCCCTGGAACAGGCTGCCCAGGGAAGTGTTTGAGGCACCATCCCTGGAGGTATTTAAAAGATGTTTAGATGTGGCGCTTAGGGATATGGTTTAGTGGTAGGCTTGGCAGTGACAGGTTAACAGTTGGACTCGATGATCTTAAAGGTCTTTTCCAACCTAAACAATTCTATGATTCTATGCAGATTCCTAAACCAAATGTATACTCTAAAATATTTTCTCTGCGTTCAAGGATACACATAGGATACACAAGGAGGATTGAAGAAATCTACACAGGAAAGACTTGGCAAAATCAGGCTGAAAATATCAGTTGCAAATGATGTGAGGAGTCTGCATATGGGTTATTCATGATAGTAGTGGTCAACGGCTCGATGTCCGGATGG
>KL289298.1:6878-16937 GCA_000699545.1 Podiceps cristatus | reverse complement strand
GGGGCCGGCGGCCCGGGAGGGTTCCTGCCGGTGGTGCGGCCCGGGGAGCAGGAGGCCCGTGCTGGGCCCCAGAGACTCTCGTCCGGTAAGGCCCAGCCTTCCCTCTCCGGGCATCGCCAGCTCGGTGCCTGGCAGACAACGTCTGCTCGAGAAATTCATCCGTCTGGCTGATGCAGGGGGCGTGAAGTGGCACTGCCACGTCGAATCATAGAATTGTCTGGGTTGGAAAAGACCTTTAAGATAATCGAGTTCAACCATATCGCTCCTCTCCACCCCTGCCCCAAGGGGTGAATTTGTGTGTTCATTAACATTGTCCAAAAGAGAAGAGGAGCGTCCGATTTTCACCTTCCCATCCTTTCCTCCAGATCTTGCTTGTGCTGTGGGGCTGCAGAGACCCAGCTGCACCGCCAAGCCCCGGATTTCCACAGTCCTTGCATGATAGATGTTGGTGAAGGGCCTAGAGCAGAAGCCTTATGAGGAGCAGCTGAGGGAGCTGGGGGTGTTCAGTCTGGAGAAGAGGAGGCTGAGGGGAGACCTTATTGCTCTCTACAACTACCTGAAAGGAGGTTGGAGCGAGGTGGGGGTCGGTCTCTTCTCTGTAGTAACAAGTGATAGAACGAGAGGAAATGGCCTCAAGCTGCGCCAGGGGAGGTTTAGGTTAGATATTAGGAAAAACTTCTTCACCGAAAGGGTGGTCAGGCATTGGAACAGGCTGCCCAGGGAAGGGGTTGAATCTCCATCCCTAAAGGTGTTCAAAGAACGGAGAGATGCGGTGCGTGATGGCATGGGATAGATGGACTTGGCAGTGATGGGTTAACGGTTGGACTCGATGACCTTAAGGGGCTTTTCCAACCTTGACAATTCTATGATCCTATGATAAGATGAAAAGCAGAGCACTTCGCCGTTTGTTATGGGGGTGGGGATACAGACCAACTTCTCCAGCTTTTTCTTCCCCTCGCTCTTTAAGTCTTTTCCAGTATTAATTGCCATATCCCATCCTTTCTCCCCTCCCTGACTCTAGCTGGGATGCTGCATATGAAAGAGAACTGCAAACTTTTCAAGACATTGGCGATGCTGGGGAAATTTGGTAAATAAAACAACTCCACCAGATGGTTTCTGTTCTTTCTTTATAAAAATAGACTTTGCAAAAACACAGCCAGCAATTCACTGGGTTACTGTATAGTTCTGGATGTTGGCAAAATGATGGGGAATTTTAATTTTGAAGCCACCAGTTCCTTTCTTGCCCCGTTTTGCAATGCAAATTTCTAAGTTGCACTTGGACAACTGTCATTACACAGAAAGTGAGCCGGTAGTGGTGGTGTATGTTACTAACAAATGGGCTTTTTATCCCTGAACTCGGGTTTAACTGTGAGTTGACAATGCTTCCACCTTTTTTAATATACGGAAGACTTCACCTCCCAGAGCTGGTGTTTCGGTGAATTTTAAGGCCATGTGATTAATTTTAATTTAAACAAAGCAACCATGGAATGTGAACTTTGTTAGCTGTTACTCCAGGGCTTCAGCAAGAGATGCTTTGTAATAACTGGAGGGAGAGAGTGGTGAAATGAATTTGCTATACCTTTTGTACGTTTTTGCTATCTTAATTACCCAAGCCCTTGTTTTTCATAGGTTTGGAGAAGAAAGCATGGTTCGCATAATCAGATGGTTGGAGAAACAAAAGGTTCCCCATGACAGCTCCGTGCTTGACATTGGAACTGGAAACGGTGTTTTACTGATTGAATTGGTTGGTATATTGCAAAGTTTGTGCTTTTGATACAGAATCGGTGCCCCGAATGGAGCAGTTTAAATACAGTTCTCACAAGTGACAGCAGTAATCATGGCACGCTCTACCTGACACGAAAGACAAAATGCAAGCAACCCGAATTAAAACGTATGTTGTGGGGTTTTTCCCACCGACGGAACACTGGTTACTGTGCATCGGGGTTTATATTTTCATTCGGTTTAAGAGTATAAGTGAAATTAATTCAGTGCTGTTGATAGGCCTTAAAGAATATCCTGTCACAAAGACAAGGCATAATTTCAAGTGACTTCCAGGCAGCCCGTGGGACTTAGGTATGTAATTCCTTCAACCAGCAGTGCTGTTAGGGGCTTTTGAAAGTGCAGACCTAGCAACAGACTGTGTTGTTTTATTTACCACATGGAAATACCTACTTTTTTGCTAGACATGCTCAAACTTGTCATTTCTTGGTACTGCCCAGATTGTCAGTACTTCAGATTTTGAAATTTACGGTGTTTCTTTAAATCAGTCAGCCTGAATAGCCCTTATTTTAACGTTACCTTTCTTTTTTCCTATATTTAAAAATGCTCTTCTTCCCATTGTGTAAAACACCTGCAGGTAAGGAAATTAACTTGAGTAATACACAGAGCACTCTCCTGTGCAAAACCAGACTCTTTCTCCCTACTCAGTTCTCACCATAATACTCATTAGCAATGTAAAAAGTGGTTAAACGCACGGGGTTTTATCTAAATTACTTAAAAAGTTGTTAACACTTCTTTTTCAAGAAGTATCCATTTTTGTTCAGGGTGGAACCCCCTTACCAGGTGTGTTCTGAAGTGTTACAATGTTGTTGTTATAGGGTGATCCCAGATGTTTAGGAGTTGTGGTATTTTTTTTCCTGGTTTTGATTGAATACAGGAGAGTTGGTAAAGAACGGAGCTGTCACACTGTAGCAGTTCCTGTCGTTCTACCTTCTCCATTGGCTCCATTAGTGACTGTAGAAATTGAAAGGGACGGAAGTCAAAGTCAGATTTATGATTTTTTCTTTTTTAGCATGGACTTTGATTTTAGAAGAGCCTTTGATGGACTTTGATTTTAGAAGCCTTTGTGGGGACTGGCTGCTACGCTGCAGCACAGGAGAAGTCGTATCATCAAAAGTAGAAATTTCTCATCTCATTAAGAGAGATTAATTTTGAAGCCTAGTAATGGTGACTGTTAAATACAGTGCTAGCTAGCTCTATCATTGTTGAAAAGTCCAACGGAAAAATATTATTTATAAGACTTCGGTTTTATACTGGCACGACTTACAAATCTGAAATTGATTTTCATTCTGTAATGGGAAAACGACAGCCTGTTAGCTTTTAAAAACTATTAAACTGCCATAAGAGCACCCTCCCCCCTTACATTAAGCATCTCAGAGTGCTGCGGTTGCTTTAACAGGAAATTTTCAGTCCAGTTCTCATTTGAAAAGTGACTTCAAAATTTACATTGTTTATTGTTTCTAGATAATTCAGGCTCTCACTTGCTTAGTTGATGTAAAAGAATATTTTGTGGGGGTGTGTGTGTTGGCTGCTAGGCTTTGAAAATCAAGTTAGGATTCTTTTGGCAAGCACATCAGCTCCCGTAGAACAGTTCTGCCACCGGAGTTGGACTTGATAGTGTGATAGAAATGGCAATACTGAAACTGTCAGTCAGACTTCGGTCATGTCGGGCATCGGTAGCGCTCCCCTGAAAGGTCGCTGCTGAGGGTGCGTATCGGATCGTCATGGGAACAGGAAGAGAAGCCACGGAGAACAGTTTATTGGGGAATACTGGACCCTGGCGTGCCGTTAGCGGTAAGGAATAGTAAACGAGGGTTTAGGAGGAAAATTACTCTGTGCCTAAATGAGACTTTGTCAGTTCCAGCAGGGAATATTGCAGAAGAAGGAGGCAGAAGAGCCACCTGAAAAGTAGATAATAAATAAAGCGAAAACAAGGCAGACTGCTGTATCCTGTGTAAAATGGCCCCGCTACCCAGCTAGAAGGCAAAAGATCCAGCACGCTGCTAA
Source organism: Podiceps cristatus (assembly GCA_000699545.1). Classification (NCBI taxonomy): domain Eukaryota; kingdom Metazoa; phylum Chordata; class Aves; order Podicipediformes; family Podicipedidae; genus Podiceps; species Podiceps cristatus. The sequence continues at coordinate 13,151 of KL289298.1, read as the reverse complement.
ATGTCTTCGACACGCCCACTGCAGGGCTCTGCCCACCTGTCAGCTCCAAGAGAAACGCCGCTGGAGGCTTCCTCTCCTTGCTGCTTGCTGGAGGCTCTCACATACGTAAGCAGGAGAGGCTCTCGCATACATTACTGCTTTTACTTGTGCAACGGCCCATTGCCCTACCCCTGCTAACTTCAGGAATCTGGTAGGCTGTGTCGATGACCTAATTCTTCTGCCTTCCCAAAATTCCTGCTCTTTTAAGGAAATGTTACTGCTGCATGGACCTCTGACCTCTTTTTTTTTCTGAGTATTGCGGGAGCCAACAGCATTGAAAAACTTCTCTGAAGTGAAGGGCATTCACCAGCCAAGCCAGGCCGTCTCCCTGGCAGCACCAGAAGCCCAAAGGTGGTGGAGCGCTGGTAACATTGCAAACTATCTTCTGCTGTTTAATCTGCTTTTTCAAGGAGCAGCAGCAGAGTGCTTGTACATGCCGCCTTCGGGACCGGAGTTCGGCTGCAGGATGCAGTGTGGTCGTGTTCGACACATGAGTGAACAATCCCTTTCTGGCCATACGTAGTCGGGCCATACAGGTTTAGCAGTATTTGATGTTGTTTATCCTTAAACTTTCCTTCTCTGCCCCAGAAACTATAGGAGTGAACGGGAACTCCCTGAAGTGACTCAAGCTCCTTCTTTCCAAATAGAGGAGCTATGGTGGGAACTACTTTTCCACTCCCAAACCTTCAGCGCAGGCATCTCGGGAAGCTTGGTTTGCTCTGGGGAGGAACGTGGGCAGAAGCCTGAGCGATACGCTGTTCTTCATCAAGCGCAAACAACGCAGACTTTGTGTTTGGCTGTAATCGGTCCTCAATGTAGAACGGCTGGCTAGCGCTGAGCTGGCACGGGCCAAAGGGCTGCTGGAAGGAGGAAAGACCATTTTAAATAATTCTCCTAGCTTTCCTCACTGTCGAGGTATCAGCCTTTGGAACAAGTAGATATACAGCTGAGGGCTGAACGCTAGTTAAAGTCCATGTATTCTTCAAAACCCAAAGCGACCCCGGGCCTCCTCCCTCCCTCTGCTGTTACTGCAGCTGGCCGTAAGATCGTAGCTCTTCCTGTTCGGTTTGGATCTAGCCAGTCCAACCGGCACGCGTGATACCCAGATCTGGTCGCTTCAGCTTCCACCTCAGCGTGAAAATGTGTCCCTCTCCCACGTGCCCACGTCCAGCCGATGCCAGGTGCCCACCCGCTTTGCAGTAGGGCTGCTAGGATCTCGCTGCCCGAATTCCCTGAACTGGGTTATCTTTACTCCAAAGTCAGCTTAACCAAAAGTCGCTCTATGCTCTTTAATGTGGTGCATAACTTGCCTGAAAATTGCTGGTACAAAGACCTTGTAGCATGCAAATAACTCTGTTCAAATGGACATCAAAAGGAATAATTAGAAAAATGTAAGGGTTTGCAGTGGATTTCTGTACTAATAAAATGTATTTCGTATTTTTGCTCTTACAGTTTGAGTTATAAACCAAATAATTGCTCAACCTCAAACGTTCTGTAAGTGTCTGTGAGGTTTTCTTATTTTGAAGCATCTGGCACATGTTCTCATCACTGAAAATTCCTGGTTTCTAGGTTACTTTTGGGGCAGATAAGAGAGCCCGTTCCCATCCAGGGTATTACTTTTTACAGTTCTGCTCAGTTTTCCACTTGTTGACATAAACCAGCTTTCAGTCAGTTCTTTTGATGAGGTTTTAGGCAGAATGGAGTTACTTCTCCCAGCTATTTACCTCTTGTAATGGGAACAGGTATAAAAATGAGTAAAAGATTTTTTTTTTCCTGTCATTAAGAGGAGGAGAGGTGAGATGGTTTATAGATAGGGAATATACTTGGATAAAAAACCTGCTAGCACTGATGAAGATTCTCTGCTTCTGTCTAGGCAAAGTCTGGCTACACGAATCTCACTGGGATTGATTACTCCCCTTCTGCGATACAACTTTCAGAAAAAGTAAGAGAGAAAGAAGGGCTGTCTAACATTAAACTAAAGGTAAGTTTTGAAAGTTCAGGGAGGAAAGAAAGCAGTAGAACCCAAGATTAAGTGACCTAATTGATTGATATTCACATGTACTCAGTGTACTATATTAATGATGTCTTTTTGACATTCATTTGTGAGAGGACTCTAATCAAATAAACCTGAATTTACAAGAAAATTTTTGGTCCTTTTTTTTTTTTTTTTTTTTTTTTTTCCTCCCCCTGTTTGTAACAGTCATTAGGACTAAAAAGATTTCCCTGCTTCTAGCAGGGAGCAGCGTAGTGGTTCGCCATTTGGCGAGTTCTGTGTTTTAGCTGCTACATCCTGAATTTCAGATTTGAGGCGGAGGATGCCATCCTTACGTGACAGCATCCCTACCAGTAGCTGCGCAGCAGGGAGTGTGTGAGGGGCCGCTGGAGCGGGGGGCAGGACCAGATGACCCCCGGAGGTCCTTTCCAACCCCAGCCATCCTGGGATTCCCTGCCTGCCTTTCATTCTCAGCTCACTCTCTATCTTGTTTCATCCTCCAGCCTCGTACCCGTATGATGTCCCCGTTCCTGTATGTCAGTTGTCACCTCTTTGCGGCAGGGACTGTCTGTTTGTCTGTGTTTGTACAGTGCCTAGCACGCAGCACCTAGGAAACCAGGGATCAAAGTACAAATAAGGATTTAAAGAATGAACTTCAAGTAAGCTAATTTGAGCTTTAGATGGGTGGGTGTATGCACGGGCTTTCGCAAATAGATCATCCCATAATACGTAGAGAAGAAAAGCTGACATGGCATTAAAAGTGTGAAAAGCCTGTGAGTTACCCTTTCCTAAGCACAGCTATTGTCAGGTTTGAAGGTTTTTCTTTTAAAGTATCGGTTTGCATTAAAGATCCAGGAGTAGAAGATTGCTTTCACAGTTGTAGACTTCTGGTTTAGGTAGAAGACTTCCTGGCTCCATCCGCTGAGCTGTCAGGATTTGAGATTTGTATCGACAAGGGGACTTTTGATGCCGTAAGCCTTGATCCTGATAACGCGGTGGGAAAGAGGAAGCGGTACGTGAGATCTCTCCTCAGTGTGCTGAAACCAGAGGGTTTTTTCCTCATAACATCTTGCAACTGGACCAAGGAGGAGCTGCTGAATGAGTTCAGAGAAGGTAAGCAGTTGTGCAGGACCATCTGCCGACGTCCGGTCGTTCGAGGATGAGATGAGTCAATTTGAATGTCTGTGTTAGCACATTGACTTTCTCAGATCAGGATTAGACAAGGTGAAACGACTAGTAAATGCTTCAGCCTATCTTCCCTCTGTTCTCCTCAGGAATTACAGCCTCTGCGTTTGCCCGTGCCAACGGGCCAAGGGAGGACAGGTTTTGTTACGCTTCGGAGGATGAGGATTTCAGTCTAGTTATGCTGGGAAAGTGTATACCCGGGGGATACATTTGCTCCTTTCCTCCTCTATTACCAGGTCCAGTTCCCCCATCCGATTGCTTTGAAATCAGGGTAATATCGTTACCCATGTTTAGGGGGAACTGGCAAGTCCGTGACCGTGACCTTTTATGCCACTTCCTCAGCGACTTTTCCGACCCACTCGAAAGGGTGTGTTTTACATGCCAGTTAGCTCCTCGGTCTCATGCCTGAGGCTTGAAACAGCGTGGATCTCAAACAACCATCCCTTCTGGAGAAGTAAAATTACTGGCAAGTTATCATCTTTTCTGCCATTAATTTGCGTGAGTCAGCCAGCTAAGATTTTTATTATCCGCGGAAGGGTCCCAGCTGTACAAAGCAGTGGTGCAGGATAGCAATGCAGTCCTATAAACCCGCAGGGTAACTGACTTGCAATTTTTCCAGACGAATAAAGAATGGTTTGCAAAGGGTTATCCAAGAGGAGAATAAACCGACTTCCTATTAATAAAAGCGTTTTAATTTCTGTCTGGCAGGATTTGAAATTCTGGAGGAGCTGCCAACGCCCAAGTTTTGCTTTGGAGGAAGAATTGGAAACAGTGTAACAGCATTGGTTTTCCAAAGGAAAAAAGTGAGGCCATCCGTCTTGGACAAATTAGATTAGCCGAGAAAAGTCTGAACTTTAAACCTGACAGAAAACCTCAAGACACGTGTGTAAATACATGCTTTTTGAGTACACAGTAAAGTACTACGTATGGAACTCTAAGGGACTATAAAACATTGCCCTAGAAACATTTCAGCTTTGCCTAACTTGCCTGTAAATTTTGTCCTTGCTACAACCTCGCTTGATTTAGGGAAGCTGCAAGTTTGTAAGTGTGAGAGAAATAAGGCACTCTAAATACAGAGGGTGGTATAACTGAATGGTATTTGCATTTGGAATGTAAAGGTTATCTGGTATTTAATTTCTGTGTTCCCGATCAGTGACCAATAGACGTAAAGGTATTCTACAAAGCAAAAATCTCCTTTCTCTGTTGTGTGGTATAATAGGGAACAAGGTTCTGCAATATAAGTGCTGGATCTTCTATTTTTTTTTCTTAGGTACATGAATGTAACTGTTAAGGAGGGAAATGAATGTAAAAGCTGTAGCACTTGCCAAGAAAGGACCAGTTAGTGCTTTAAATTCAGATTTTCAGAGGTTCTCAGACTCCGCACAGTTCTGTCTTCACTGAGATAGCTCAAGTCTTTTCCCACAGGGGGAGTGTTTTTAAAAATCTCACTTGCCTGAATGTGTGTGTATGCTTCAGCAGTTATTTTCACTGAGCTCATAAATATATAAAGATGCGATGTTACAGTCTCACTAGCATGTGACATACGCCTCCTTCATTATTAATTTCCTGCGTAGTAATGTCTTAAGAGCCAACAATGACCGTATGTTTTCCAGTGAATTTCGCAGGACAAGTTTTAGCTGTGTAAATCCAAAAGAATTCAAAGCATAAATATCCATTCCTTTCCTGTTTGGTAAAGGAAACTTGTGTGTGATCCTTCTGCTTTTTTTTTTTTTTTGCCTTTATTTCTTCTGTGTTTTGTATTTTCAGAATACTACTATTGCTTGAAAGGTATGAGATTTCTTTATGCCTTGACAAACGCAGTTGCAGGTGACAATAAATTTGTTCTTTAAAACATCGAGGAGGCCGTATTAGGCAATTCAGTTTTGTTTCACAGGCCAGGTCATGTCTGCTTATCAGAGAATTGCTTCTAGTTTCCAGACTTCTCCTAGTTCCCAGGGTTCAGGAGATCTTTAAGGTTTAAGAAATACTTTTAGCCCTTTCCCGGGATAGGAACTAAGGCATTGTCTGCATAGCGGTGAGTCCTCCCTCTGTGATCCAGCTGGTGATGGCTTCAAGGTAGGAATCCTAAATTCTACATCTTTTTTTTGCAAAATGGGGTATACTGGTTCCGTTGGAAGAATGGTCGGTCAGCAGTGGTGCGGAAGTTTAGTCCCAGTGAACAGCTCTTTGCATGTTTGGTCAGGCTTGGGTTCCTAACTTGAGTGCCAAAACCAAGGTCTTGTTATCCTTTGGGTAACTGTTGCAGTACGATGTCCTGCGTCTGCCCGGCGGGCTTCCAGCAGCCAGCAGGAGTGCCAGGAAATGTGAGTGGTAATTCAGAGGATTTTTCTGATGGAGCAGTACAAAGGATTCAAAGTACGCTATTGATAACTACCTCAGTATAAAGACGACGACATTTTTGTAGGCAATTTGGCATCAGGTAGAGTTGACACAAGCAAATTTTCATTGGCAAGTACTCCGGCAGGATGTGCTTAGGGCATCTGTTTTATTCCCATCCGTAATTTTTGCTAATGAAGGCATGATATGTATTTAATCATGGAATGAAAATAAATTCATGGCTGTCATGGATTTTCTTTAATCAATTGGGAGAAATTTATAGATTCACACTCCATGTAAGGTTCAGGGCAAGTATTGTTTTCTCCTCTTCATGGGAGTGATTGATTATTTCTAGATTTTGTTCTCTAGATAATATTTTTATATCATTTGTAAAGCTAAAAATAAGCTTTCTAAAATGGTCCCGCAGAAATTTTATCATCAGAAATCATTTAAGTGTGTCATGCAAGTTGTATGATCAATCACTTTCAATTAGAATTTTTAGCAAGACATTTGGAAGCAATGATAGTAATTCACCATTTTCTCTCGCTACCGTGTTGCTGTTTTTCAGATGTTCTGGACAACTGTCATATTAATTTTTGTAAATATTTCCTCCTGTATGAATAAATTTTCTACCGGGGAGGCTTCTTAGTGGTGGGGAAAGGCTGAGGACCAGTCTCCTCTTCCAGCCTACCTCATTATTTGCCCAAGGTTATGGATTG
>JMFS01136344.1:0-18514 GCA_000699545.1 Podiceps cristatus | reverse complement strand
AGGGACAGGGAGGTGACCATCCCTCTCTACTGCGGGGAAGAAGGCTGCGGGGGGACCTCATTGCAGCCTTCCAGTACCTGAAGGGAGCGTACAAACAGGAGGGGAATCAACTTTTTAAAAGGGTAGACAATAACAGGACAAGGGGGAATGGACTAAAGCTGAAGGAGGGAAGGTTTAAATTAGATATTAGGGGGAAGTTTTTTACAGAGAGAGTGGTGAGGTGGTGGAACAGGCTGCCCAGAGAGGTGGTGGATGCCCCATGCCTGGAGGTGTTCAAGGCCAGGTTGGATGGGGCCCTGGGCAACCTTGTGTAGGTCCAGGCTTGGAGGTTGGTGGCCCTGCCTGTGGCAAGAGGGTTGGAACTCTATGATCCTTGGCGTCCCTTCCAACCCAGACCATTCTATGATTCTATGATTCTATGATTTAGATTAGGTATTAGGAAGAAATTCTTCACTCTGAGTGTGGTGAGGCACTGGCACAGGTTGCCCAGAGAAGTTGTGGCTGCCCCATCCCTGGAAGTGTTCAAGGACAGGTGGACGGGGCTCTGAGCAACCTGGTTAGTGGAAAGGTGTCCCTGACCATCCATGGCAGCGGGGTTGGGACTAGATGACCTTTATAGGTCCCTTCCATCCCTAACCATTCTGTGATTCTATGATTCTATGACATGTGGCAGCTCCCATTACACTAGAAGGAGCTTAGGGCATCAGAATGGCTTTCAAGTGCCTTCTGAGATGGCAAAAACTGAGCCCTCTTGCCCCTGATGTAAGCTGCTCCTCACAAAACTCTCAGAGGACCAAGGATAGTGATTTTCTGTCCTCAAGTTCTCTTAACATTTTTGAAAAACCTGTTTCAAGTACTACCACGTAGTAAATGCAAGAAGCTCATTGTTTCATTGTTGTTAAACATTAGTATGTGTTTTTACTCTCATTGGTCTTATGCAATCTTTACTTAAGTAGGTCAAGGCTGGTCTATAGTAGAGGTAATAAACAAATGTCTATGTGCTTCTAACTGCTATTGTATAAATCTAGAAATTATTTTCTGTTTTCTTTTGGAGAAAACATTTTCTGTTTGCTTGGGTTTTTTTTTGGTTTTTATATGTTCAGTTCTCTGTATAAATAAGTATATATCATCACTGTTCTTATTCCTCTCTTTACATGCAACTGAACGATACAAAAATTTGGAGGAAATGATCCTTCCTCCTTATCTTTCCCATCAATTAGTGGGTCTGGGTGGTTCTTTTATTTAGTACATTGGATGTTTTTGAGTAATTTGCTTTCATTTATTAGTTCATAGGGTCATTACTAATCTTGATCATTGTTTCTGTTATAGTTTATATTTGCTTGCAGTGATATATGACTGGGATTGTGCTGTGTGCATTTTTGTGTTTATATATCAACAGGGAATTGTAACATAATTCCCTGCCTCTCTCTAAAGAAGTAACATTTTCTTTATCTTAACTTAAATCTTCTTACTTGGATTCCATATTTACTGGGAGAAAATATTTTGATACCTTGAAGGTTAAATCCAGATATATTTGAAATTTAATGAAAATATGAAGTAGATAATACAAACAAACCAGTTTTTTGAGCTTATAAAAAACCTTGTAACACTATTCTTCTTTATTTGCAATTAATATACAATCACAATAATTTGGTAAACATATCAGCCACAGTGGACAATGTGTGTGTTAACAAACAGTGATTAAAACTGATATACTGATATATATTTTACCAGAAATTTCAAATTTAGGAAGACACTTTCTTTAGACATCAAATCCACTTCTGAAAAATACGAAGTGAAATGCATAAAAACGTCTTGGTTATGCATATCTGCCTTTAGGGATCAACAGATTTCAGCTGCTGGAAGCATTTACAACACATCTTTAAGACAGTAAAAATGCCCTAAAATGTTATAAAAATTGCACTAACATTTGAAGAAAGGTAACCTCAAACTCATATTACTGCATGCAAGCCAAGAAATACACTACAAAGTAAGATAAAGTGACATAGTCAGTAATAGGTTAATTCTAAGGGACAATTTGTTTGAAAAGATTCATAATGGAATATTGACTTTCTCAAATTTAGGCTAATTTTCCTCCACCAATTTAGTGCAATTACTTCTATATCTAGGTTTTAGGAATATAGGTATTTCATTGCATATTACCTCTCTCTAGCCATTGGTATATGTATAACACGTGATAAAATACAGAAAAGTGAGTAATTGTTACTAATATGCATAATTGTAACATAATGTAAATAATACACATGATTTTATTTTAAAATCACTAAGGGAAGTTGCTACTTAACATAATTGACACAGTCTTAAATAAACTTAAATAATAAAACAAAATTAAAAAGATAACCTGCTCCCAGAGGCAATCAGCTGCAAAAGTCCATGGGATAAAATAATTTTAAAATTGTAAAAATAACATGTAAATCAAAATAAAGGAAATTTTTTTTAATGAAATGTTGAAATATTCTGAAATTAAAACATTGAGGATGTAATGGGAAATAAAATGTATGCTAAAATCCCAGTATATTTCCTAAATATGCATTTCAACAAAAAGAAAAACATTATTTTGAAAGAACTTATTAAGACAAAGGATTCCCAACATCAGTATTCTGCTCTGGGAGAAGAAAAAAAGGCCTAGCTCTTGAAGACAGCTGAATATCTTATATCAAAGAAAGAAGAAATTGACTTATGGAAAATCCCTCAATGTATAGAGCTCTGGAACACACTCTGGCTTTCTCTTTCCATTAGTCCAAAATAAACCTGCCAGACCTAACGAAGGCATTGCTCAAGCATGCACAAGGGAGATTCCTCTTCCTCCAGGGTGAATTTTAAGATTGCTATTTTAAATGTGCCATTTTAAGATTGCTAAATGCTTGTAGTAAATAGTATAATGACTACTGGGTCCTCATTTAAAATGTGTGTGTGTGTGTGTGGTTTTCTTGTTTTTAAAGTAATTATAATAATAATAACCTTTTGAAATTAAAAATTCCAGTTATACTATATTTATCCAATTTTAAGTGCTAAACCATTTTTTCCTCTCTCTTTGGAGCAAAGACAGATGTTACAAGGAAAAGGATTCCTATAAAAAAAAATGTCTGTGCAGCAGAGGAAGAATAGTATTTTACGTTGTATTATATCTTGTATTTCACATTTCTTTACACTATTCCTTTGCTTAAAATAATGACATTTCTGCTAGATATCACAATGCAGAGGTGATATAACCTGCATACAATGAGATATAAAAACAGATTAAATAAGAGATGTAGTGATAGAAGTACATTCTTTGGAATATTTTTGCCACAAGATATTAGATTAAATTGTTCTGATTACAATACGAGCTAGAGTGAAAGTAAAGAGTGTAGATGAATAGTAAGTCATCCACACTCTTTGAATATCTTCATATGAGATACCAGCCACTGACGTTCATTTTCCTTTTAAAACTACATCGACATTTATCTGAGATCAATAGCACATTGCTCCCTAAGCACTAATCACGATTACTTTGGAATATATGAAACAAATAGTGGCTTCTGAGCTCCTACTAATGCCAAGGAATTCTCTCAGAATCTCTGATTTTATTGAGTGGTGAGGGACTTGACATTAATTGGCACTGCGGGAATCACAAGTAATAATTAATAACTTGGATTTGTATTTTGATTTGTGGTTTACTGTGAAACCTTGAAAAGATGAAACTTTGGCAGAAAATAATCTAGCTATATATAGAAACTCACATTTATCTATCATTAAACTATGTAGTATGTGAGCTATGTAATTTAATCTGAAAAGAGTTTGTTACATCTGTAGAGAACCGATACTAAATGCTCTTTGTCTTGACATTGCTGCTGCACCACCATTTCCCGGCATTGAACATTCTACCTCGGAAAAACCATCGCCTCCACAGTTTGCAGGTAAACTACCTCATGTACCTGCGCAGGGGCCAAAGGCGTGAAAAGAGTGGAAGAAGGCTTCTAGGGGGACTGCATGTCTAGCAGGAACTGCTTGTCTTGGCATGAGCAGAAGTCCCCCAAGAACAACGAAGCACGCGCTCGCTGGTGGGGGCCCATTTTTTTCTCTGCCTCTCCTCTTCCCTGCCTCATGTCTCTCCTGGACTCCAACCTCGATGAAGCTTGCAACCATTGAAGACCTTGGACGGAGTCAGCGAAACTTCATTGGACTCGGAGGGGTGGTAGCTAGTTTCTTCTTTTCCAAATTTCTCTGTCTTTTTCCCCTTATCCCTCTCCCCTTTCCCCTTCGCCTCCCCTTCGCCTTTCCCCACCTTTTCTCCCCTGTTTGTTGAAAATAAAGTTAAAAGGTTGTACGATATTTGACCGTTTTTAACATCTTAATCTCTCCCTTGGGATCATAACAAAACCCTCCTGATATGGGATTGGGACAACATCTGAAGAGAAAGGGTTCTTATTAATTCCAATCTGTACAGTTTGCCTTCAAAAATATTCACTATGGTGCCCAAAACTACAGAGTTATATTCTTATAGAAGTACTTTATTATTTATCTATACTCTAAAGATATACTGGCAATATATGTATCTTTCTCAAATGGGTCTAATAGCTTTCACCACAAAATGCAGCCAGCTACATTGAGAAATCCATCAAAATGGTAGTAGAACTCCAAAGCAAATGGAGCTGATGGTGTGAAGAGTGCACTTCAGGTCAGTCAGTTAAAAATCCTGTATGTGATTAATTATTAAATGCTATTCTCTTGAGTCGTATGTATTTTGTAAGTGACAATTTAAAGAAATGCCCTAAAACAAATGACCAAGTATCTATAGCAAGTCTTCCATTTTAGTGTCACACCACTGTGCAGAAGCGTGGACAAGAATTAAAGGCTACCTGAGGACATGGTGAGAAATTTGGATAAAACTCTCAAGTAAATCAGTGCTGCTTGAAATATTCTTTGGATTCTGTGACATCTATCAGAGATTATCTAGAATGTTTTCTCTGGTTGGCTGCAAGGATCAGCCTACTGGGAGCTAATGATGCTCTTTTTCCTAAAATGGGGGTCCTGGAAGGGTATCACTCCTCATATATACTCAGGGACTCACAACACTTCATGTATGAATTCATGCAGATCAGCTAGCCTCTGTAGCCTGTTTCTGTGTTTTCCCTTAGACCACTCTGTATCTTCTGCACAGCAAGATATTGAATGTAGCCTGATAGCTGTATTTCAAAATCTTTGTACATACCCAGCAGAATTTAATTTTATTTTTTCTGTCTTAGAAATTATAAGGAGCAACAAACAGAAATAGAAAGATAGCATTTTCTATAATGGCACAAAGTCATATCATGTTCTTATGTGTATTGAAGGTAATCATACTCCAACGACTTGACTGTAAAATGCATGACTAGAGTTTCATGATCTAATAGCACTAAAATGGTCATGGTGCCTTTTCCATATGCAAGTATGTATAAACCATTACCATTCAGTTCTACAGAATGTAATAAGAGAAATATCTAGTGATGGAGGGCTTTCATAACTGGAAAAAGATATATCAACTTATTCCTGGAAATTCCCACTTCAGAAGGGGACAGAGGAAAATAACTGGACGAATAAGCTGAGTTTATATCTTCTAGTGATTAAGGCATTGGCTGGGAGAAGAAACATGGCCTCCAAGCATTACTCAAAAAAGTACTCATAAATTTTAAATTTAACTTTCAATGTACAAACACAGTGGCAGTCCAGGGAGCAGGGCCTGGAAAGGTAGCACAGCTATACAAGGAGGAAAAGAGATACACAAGGTACCTAACACCATTCTATGATAAAAAAAAAAAAAAAAAAAAAAGTGTCAGTCACAGAACATTTAATACATCTTGTCTGTCCTTAGACAAGTACTCACCCTACATATCCAATGCTACCAGTTGACTTAGGTTGCATCTTCCAGTTAGGTATGGGGATTACACCCATGAATCCCCAGTTCCTCGGTGCAGGTTAGGCACCAATGGAAGAAAGGTTGGAAGATACTTGGACTGGAGTACTTCTCTGCGTTTGCTTAAGAGCACAGTGCTCCTAGAGATTGTTAATGTCAAACCACCAGCAGCAAATGCAGAATTTTCATTCTATTTAGTTAGTTATTTATTTTAGAACACAAGCCTTGCTACCTCCATTTTGTGTAAATTATCCTTTGGATGCCTGTTTCTTATTGGCTATAACCTTAGGTACTTAGCTTTCAGATAAGTTAAATAGATTTACACTGGTTGAATTAATGATAAATTGGCAGACTTTGAAAAATTCAGAAGCCAATTTTCATCTGCTAGAATTGACTAGTGAAGTTTGATTTCTGTAAACATTTTAGAAAATTTTCTGAAATTGGTCTAGTGTTGAAAAAAAGAAGTGAAGAAGAGATTGAGTTCAGTTTGGTTAATAATAAAAAAAAAAATTGTGTCCTCTTTGACAGAATTAGAATAGACTATTAAAATAAACACAGCAATGTGGTAATTTCCATCTCTGAGTATCTTAAAGAAATACATATTTCATATTGAGACAGAGCCTTTTCATTGGTGAATGTACTTCACCACACTAAAAGTTTCTGGCGATGCAAATACTAGCTACCGGGAGACAGTCAAAGGCAAGCGGGCAGGGGAGGGGGGGGGGAAGTTTCCCAAATATTTTTGAGCCAAATTTTGTGCAGGTTTGAATCTGAAGAAATGGCTGTATGTAAAGATCTGGCTTTTTTGTCAGCTGTGGGCTGTGTCCTTACCACAGTCTCTCCTAGTCAGTTGAAAATTGTTTCTAGCACAGAAGTGTACTGTATTGCTTCATTTCTATTGCTTGAACTTCATTAAAAGGCAGTATAGAATCATGAAGTCTGGGTTAGAGATGACCTCTGGAGACCATTTGGTCCTACCCTCTCTGAAAGAAGAGACTCAGAGGCTGTTCAGGGCCCTTTTACTATGGACTATTATTCTTAAAATGGGCACAACTACTAACTAAGTGAGATGTGAGTTAAAGAGCAAGAAAAGCATTGCATTGCAGATGTAGCACTGTAGTAATAAGGTCTCCCTTTAGCCTCCTTTTCTCTAAGCTAAACAACCCCAAGTCCCTCAGCTGCTCTTTGTAGGACTTGTTCTCAAAACCCTTCACCAGCTTCATTGCCTTTCTTTGGTCTCCCTTTGGACCTAGGAATAGGTTTTTCTTTCAAACTGTAAATAATATTGGAAAGTAAAATAATCTGAAAAAAACAACTAGTATTATGAAAAATAATGTTATTTTATAGGTCAGAGTTCATATTGAGTGCTTTACAAGAAAGCTGTATTTAGGGAAAGTATGAAAATATAGCTAAGGTTGTAAACCATAAATGTTCTTTTGTTGGATGGGTAGATAGTTAACACATGTTGTATCACCGTAAAATTCAACCTGCTTGTTACTGCAAAGCAGAAAAGTAATGAAAAAATCTGTATTTGAATGAAGCTATTATCAGAGGAGTAGCATGTTCCTTTAAAGTTGCAAACTTTAAAGACAAATAAACATTTCAGTAAGCCTTCTTGTTTTCATCTCAGTAGGTTAAAAGTAGCAGTTGGTGCTTACCAGTAGCAGTTGTTACAGACTACAATATATTAAGGTGTTCATATTTTCAAAGACCTGACTGTCTCTTGAAATGATAGGACATCAAAACCTTGCAACACTGCATGGCCTCACTTAAAATGTCTATCAACTACATTGTAAAAACATTGAGATAGGACCACCGCATACATTGGGTGGAAATTTTTTTCTTCTGAATTCAATTGGGAAATGGTCATGATAACATACAAATAAAAATTGTATTTCTGTTAAATCCAAAATTAACATTAGATTAAGAAACTGTTGTTTCTGTATGTATATTGAAAAGGATATACAAAAGAAAAGCAAAAATCTAACTCTCAAAAACTCTTTAATATCACCTCCATATCTGTGCAAAAGACTTGCTTTTTTCTGACAGTTTTTTCAACTTTGACTTATTAGGAATAGTGTTGTAGTCCCTAAAAACTACTGTGAACTTTTCAGTCCAAAAAGTACTGTATAATGGTAGAAAATTAAATTTTAGAAAAGTGCCTAATTTGGATCAGAAAATTTCTTCCATCATCTCTAGATAACAGTTAAAGTCATTCAGTGATGAAGAGCTATAATGAAGTGTGGAAGCATTTCCTATCAGATTTCACAGATGGAGGCAGGGGAAATTTAACTTTAAAAATTAAAAAAAGGAACTTTTTATCATACTGAACTTCATGATGTTCAAACAGGCCTACCTCTCAAGCCTGTCCAGGTCCCTCTGGATGGCATCCTGTCCCTCCGGCGTGTCAACCACACCACACAGCTTGGTGTTGTCAGCAAACTTGCTGAGGGTACACTCAGTCCCACTGTCCACGTCATTGACAAAGATGTTAAACCGGTGCCAGTACCAACCCCTGAGGAACGACACTTGTCACTGGTCTCCACTTGGACATCAAGTCATTGATCACAACTCTTTGAGTGTGACCATCCAGCCAATTCCTTATCTACCAGGTCGTCCATCCATCAAATCCATGTCTCTTCAATTTAGAGGCAAGGATGTTGTGTGGGACAGTGTCAAATGCTTTGTCCAAGTCCAGGTAGATGACATTTAATAACTCTGACTCTTAATTGTGAGAGTGAAATTACTCAGCTGGTAATAACTTTTGATATTAAACAGCCACAAACCTTTCTTTAATATCTGAGTAAACTGGATTTATGTTTTCCATGATAGAAGCAGCACCAAATAATTTCTGACCCATAGAGTTTTTGAACTTCTGAGAGCAAGAATCTCTGAGCAACTGAAATTTTGAACTACCAGTGGAAATCTGATAATTTTCTTCATTATCAGACTATTGGTATGTCATAAGAGACATGTTTTCCTTATTCCTCCATTTGCAAAACCCATATCTAATCACATACAGCTATAATGCATATTTCATCTGGTTTGAAGAACCCCCAGGAAAAACAAAACAAAACAAATTTCTAAATAAACATGTTCTCTTGGGAGATGACCTTGTACAAATAAAAATGTGTTCTTGATGTGGTCCACAGATAGGAACAGTATTACATTAGGAGAATGAATGTCACAGAACAGGTGTCAAACAAATTAGAGTTTATGGCAGCCTAGGAAGTACTGCTGATGTAAGACTGAAGAAAAGGGCACAGTGCCCACATGGTGGGCTTCGTTTTCAGTCTACTTTTATTCTGTCTGCCCAGCAAAACTCCACAGTTATAAGGTCACTGTTCTAATCTGTGTCCTAAAAAACCTTACCATTTCAGTTTAGGAGCTCTTTTGCTGCACGGGGTGCACTCTTAGACAAGAAGATATTCATCTCAATGCTCCAGCCATTGTGAAGGAGAGTCCTGTAATTTATGTCTATACAAAGCTGTGGTAGAAGGGTTACATTCAGATTCTTTTTCATAGATGCATGACCTAGACACTTGCTTCAGATTTCTTTACAGTTCAACCTTTCCCATCAGTCTCAAAGACTAAAATTCCTTTAGCCATTTCTCTACTATCTTAGCAGTAAAATTACCTTAAACATGCTGAAATGCTCCTTTAAGACATTCAGTTTTATTTTGGTTTTGTTACTTAAAAACTGTCATTTTAGAAGCATGGCTGCCTTCTTTTTAGTCTCTGGGCCACTCTTCTTTTAGCAGTAGGATTTCTGTAAAATGAAACTCTTCTTGAGTTTTCCCAGCTTTTCACAGGGCAAATGATCTTTACCACTCACCAACCCAAATCCCTCTTAAATACTCTCATACCATCTGGCATATGACCCCTAAAGATAGGGAAAAATTTTAGTCTAAGAGCTAGGATTCCTGTCATGCTATAAAACATCCCCGTTGGCAGTATCTACATGGAACTATGCTGAAAACTTTCTGGTTTCACTTCACCTTTTGTCTTTCCCTCCCTCCAATTCACTCCATCTGGCTCATCTACCTTTGTCAAAGGCCAGACTGTGAGTACTTCTGGGTAGAGGGTACACTTTTTATTGCCTGTCTGTTTTCCAGCTACTACTAGGAGGCTTTTTACCTTGATTTGGTCCTCTGTTGCAATGTAAAGGTGAGGTGTGATGACAGAAGAATTCTGCAGCTGGTCTCTTGTTCAAAAGAAACCAAAATAGTGTCTTCGGGGCTCTATGGTAATCTGAAAAACATTGCCCATCATAGCCAGAGATTACAGCCTGCAGATGTCCAACTGCAACAGATGGAATACAACAATAAGTTATCTACTACCCCTCTTGAAACACCAATTTAATATAAAAACCCCCAACAGAATTGTTTTGGTAGCCTTTGTTAGTTGTTCCTTCACGTGTGATGAGTTAAAACAGGTTGTAAAGAATCAGCCATGCCAATTTAAGACATTCTATATATGAAATAAAGGTACCAATTAGGAATTATTCGAAGTTTGGCACAAAGCTTAGCCAGAGTTCTGCATTTTTCACTGTTGTAAATCCATTGTCTATTCCTAATCTATTTCAATCTTTCCTTCTGCATTTGCCTTCACTAATTGTAACTCATTTAGAAGATACTATAGAAGCTTTTCCTACAAATTTATTGCAAATGGAAAATAAATTAGCCACTGTAAAAACACAAGTACACTACCGGCTAGGCTAAGTAATAGTGTGTTTCAAGCTGAGCAACCAGATGGCACTATTTTCATTCTTACTCACTTATTTTAAAGCATTTTAAAGTATTTTGTTCAACATTTCTTAGAAAAAAAAAATGTTCTTTGATATACTGAATTTAAACATTTTAAGGGGTTTATAATTTTACATCTTCATTTTAATACATATACAAAAAATGCTGTTCTAAAACCAACAGGAATCCCTCAATGTTTACAAAATATCCCTATGTAAAAGAGAAAGCTGCACACTTAACTAAAACTTTTCTGCCAAAGAATGAAATAAAATTCAGAATGCCGCTCTCACACTGAATGTGACATGTTTTCACTTAAACAAAATTTGATGTTAAAATGAGAGCTACTGTTCTAAGAAGGTAATATTCTATAGTATGCAAATTTTCATTTATTCAGTTTCTCATTCCCTAAGTAGTGTTGACTGATTATTAAATGTAACTGTAGAAAACTGGTTACCAATTGAACACTGAATGAGTTTCTTAAATTGACACAAAATCCTCCCAGATAGAAACATCATAAGAAAAGACATGGGAAAAAAAAAAAAAAAAATCTGTCTCCTCAGCAAGCCAAGATCAAATTAGACTCAACACAGACAATCAAGGACAGTGACCCAGTCATGCTACTGAGCAACAGAGAAATTCCCAAACCCACTGCAGTCCTCTAGTAACTTCTGTTTCTTTAGTCACACTTCTCCAAGGTTAATGGTTTTAGTGACAAGCCTTTGAATATGTAGAACCTTTCAAATCTTCATATGTCTCATATGTGCCATATATCACATAGGCAGATTTCATTCATCTACCTGTCTTACATTTCCAGTCCTAAGGAAAGCACTCAGGAAACTTCCTACATCTCCACTTGAGTTACTGTTTTTCAGTTTTGTTCCAAAAAAAAGCATAGAGGGCTTCCTATTAAAGATGCTTTGAGCAAGCTACTAGGAAGTAATTATTTCTCTCAGAATATTAAAATGTTCAAATTGAAGGTGGGTAACAGGTAATTTAATAAAATAATTTTAAAATTATGGAATATAATCATCATAACTCTAAAGTGCAGATGAGCATCTTGTCATGCTGGTATTCCAGTTTAATAGCATTCCTAGAAGCCCTAACTTACATAGGTTTAACATTACTTCCAAGAAAGCAATAGATACCAATTAGTTTTCTAGTAATTATATGTTCACTTAAGATACTTAGAAATATGGAAGGATATTTGAATCCCCCCCATTGATTTCCTAGGGGGAGGACCTTCTCATGTTGTTAATAGTAGAAGGGATGGTTAAAATGAGATAGCAAGTTTGTGTCCCTAACTCTACTTTCAGAAGCTCTCCTGGAGGTTGTTAGCACCTACATGTCTGGTCACACTTGGCTGTATAATGAACAGAGTAGGACTTTTCTCTAAGAAACTTGAGTTCGTACTTTTAAGAATTAAATTTTTTATTTTCTTGACAGTGCATAGTGTTTTGAGTTTTTTTTAAATTTTTGAGTTTATGAGTAAAATATTTATAATTGGTTTAAAATTTGTATGAAGTCAAATGTATATACCTACACACATACTCATATGTATACATGTATTTATATAATGTTAATTTCCCATATGTTAATTTTTCATTAAAAATTACCCTCCCTGTTAATCCCCAATGAGTCATTTACTATTTCCTACAGTGAAAGTCCTTAACTCTTAAAATAGTTCCTGTAAATTTTCAACAGTCATACTCACTTCAGGAATTCAGAAAAGCAACACCTCATTTGGTTGTCAAATCCACAGTAACTGAAGTGTGTTTATTTGCAAATATCATAGAATCATAGAATGTTTTGGGTTGGAAGGGACCGCTAGCGGTCATCTAGTCCAACCCCCCTGCAGTGAACATACTTTCAACTTTTTACTTTATTACATCAAAATAGGATTTGACCCTAAACTGCAATATGAGCTGACATTAAAACCAGAAACTGGACTACTATTTGCTACTGTAGATAAATATACATCAATTTATTTTCTCTAGCATTATGTCTGACAACTCTTCATTACACATTTGTTCAACTATTCCAGTTAAAGAACTTATTTTTCCTTTGCTTGTTTGTTGTTGTCATCTTTTTTTTTTTTTTTTAGAGTACAACCTCTTTTAAGCATCTGATAGAGATTTTGTTTCTTCATAGGTACTTCCACTAATCTTGTTGTCAGCTATCAGAAAAGTCAGATCCTGCTGCTGTTTGAAATCTTCTGCACAATTCCATTTATAAAATTTTCTGAAATCAGTATATGTTTGGCATATCTTTGTGCTCTTAAAGGTCAAAATATCACTGCTTTGTCATATTATCCACTATTTCTACATGATTTATATGCAGGGATGTTTTCCTTGCTATATTTGCACTGCGTACTGCTTCCCTCCCACAATTCATTAGAAAATTCCTTTTGTCATCATCTAGAAGTAACGTTTTCTTCTCAGCAGCATTTACTTTCAGTGCTCTGGGTATAAAACAGGCTAAGAGTTAGTCTTTTCAACATGCGTTAATTAAGAAAACCATATATATGTGAACATATATGTGTGTGTATGCAGTTTTTTAATATGTTTGCTCACAGGTCATGCATTGGTTCTGAACCAAAAACTTCTATTTCATTAGTACTGAAAAAGAAGTAGATAATTTTGGAATAGTAAAAATTGCTAACACTTGTCAATGCAAATGTAGAATTGTTTATACAAGGTGTATATTATTTATCATTCTGTCACATATGTCATTGCTTTTCGTAGTGTTATTAAGCCAGTAAAAATCATGGTTTACTTTTATGTCTTAATAAAACATAATTATTTAGTGTGATATTTATCTTACACAGATTGTAGCTAAGTTTTCATGTTCAGGCATATAGGTAGGAGTATCCTTTTATACATTGAATTATTCTGGAGTGAGATTCATTCATATATTTTTAACTCCCTCCCTAGTCAGCAAAGAGGAATAAACACCTTTAAAGAGCTATTCATAGCATCCCAAAATAGGTATATATGATAAAATTGGATGACTCACACTCTGAAGGTGCCTATTTCCACTGACTTTGAAGAAGTTAAGATAGACATAGACCAGTCATCTAACTTTGAGCTGTCAACAGTTAGGAGAGATTAATTCTGTTATTTACTTATAGGAGGAAAGAGATCTGGATAAACTATTTTCCCTATGGTCATAAAGCCATTGATTTTGAGAAAGATAACTTGGCAGTGGAACATTTGTCAAACTATTAGAGTTGAAAACATCTTCATTTTCATGCAGCCCTTTCAATAACATTTGAAATCCGGAAAAACACAATGTTAAATGGTTATGTAAATGATATGAAAATGCTGGTAATAGACACAAAATCCCAAATTATAGTGTAAGATGCAATAATTAAGTTTCACAGTAAATGGAAATTATCCAAATCAAAACATAAGATTGTAAGGAATGAGACTGTAGTAGTGTTTGTAAAAAATAAAATCTTTAAAAAAGAATTCATATGTCTACATTATTCACATAACTTATTTAAAAAAATATTCCATGCTCATGCTCAAAAAGTAAACCAGTAACAGCTGAATGTCTGACCCAAATCCAGTTAATCGGGGAGAAACTTGCAAAAGGACATGAATGCCTTAAAAGCTGATATAAGTAATTTGTCTAAATCCTTTGGGTGATTTTTGAACAGCTTTCTCTCAGTCATTACTCTCCTTTATTTTTCAGAGTTAGTGATTTCATTAAAGCTTACTACTCAAAAGTTGAAAATGAAGATGATCTTTTGCTTACTCAGCTCAACCTTTAGGTTCCATCTCTGAACCACTTGCTCCTGAATCTTGAGGAACATAAATAATAGTAACATTTTTTTTCACCAATATTTTTCAAATTTCAAGAAATGAAACTAATGCATGATTACAGTCATTTCTCTGACATCTGTAAGAAAACAGATTTGCATATGTATCTGTCTCTTTGCATGTTAAAATACAAAAAAAAAATGCACATAGCAATGATATACGCTAATAATTGGAAAAGATAATATTGAGGTGGAAGAGGAAGAAAGATAGAGGTTTGTGATTTTGTTATGGCTCAAACTGCCTTTAAAGCATTGAGAGGTTTTTCTACCCTACTCCATGGGATATCAAGGAAATAAAGTTGCTTTCTACAGTCCTGCACTCTGATAACAGTTCTCTAAAACACGTCACTAGAGACTGCAATCGACAGAAAGGGTATTTGCCACTTGTCTGAGTGGAAATTTTAGAGTCACAAGAGAGGTCATTATTCTGAGGAATAGGAATAATTATTTTGTTGGTGTTTTTTAATGTTTTGGAAACCTGTATTTCCTGAGGTCTGGGGTTTTTTTGGCAGTTTATTCACTTTCTCTTTTGTTTGTTTTGTTGTATTTTTGTGTTGCTTTTAATGTCCAAGCAGAATGGCACAACAGGGTGTGCATTATGGCAATCTAGTGACATATGCTGGTGATTATTAGATAGAAAGTAGAAGACAGAATGTCAGCAACCTCCTAGACATTTCATTATTAGCTCATAATCATAATTCATTCCCTGGAGTATCTCATCATGTTCGTGAACTGTTTAAGAAAGACACAGGATCACAAGAAAAAGATCTGCAAAATGGAGATTTGTGGTTTTTTCAGTTAGGCAAAACATAGTGTTAGAAAAAATAAACACTGATACTTTAAAAGTGATCATGATAATATTTTATGATTTGAGCAAATTTTTGCATGAATTATACATTCTAGTAGAATGTAATATTGTCATTTTTAAACACTGTGTAAATGAGACCATATGCATTCACAAGAGAGAAAAACTAACAAAAGAAATCTCAACTTTTAGAAACAAGGTACACTGAAATAAGGATCTGTCTTATTATACAAGGGAAATAGGATCTGCCTTCCTCAGGTAACATAATTTCTTTCAGGATCTTCTATCAGGAACTGATGTTCAATATCAGGCCATCTTATATGCCAAAATGGCCAGTGTGCTCATTCCCATAAAAGAAAAACCTCCTTGTTCTGTGGGAAACAACACAGTGAAGACTCTCTGATTGCCTCTACACTCTGCTCCAAGAAGCCATCCCTGGCCCCAGGCTTAATGATATAACGTCTCTCATCCACACTATTCTGTGTAGGGCAGCCTGCCATGTCTTTTTTAGCTGGGTGGCTACCTCCACATTTCATAGCACTTGGACTTAGATTTCCTTTGTGATCTGGACCCTTACACATTTTATTATCATTTTGGTTGCTGTGGTTTTTGGAGTTTTCAGTGGCTGAAAAAAAAATGTGGTGACTGTGCCACAGGTCAGCTGTTGTCTGTTTTGTTAGAACACGAAAGGCAGGATGTATTTCTCTCTAACTAAAGAAAATCAAAGGGGAAAGCTGACCCAAATGGACTTTTCTGTGAAAAGACTTGCAAAAGTCACTATTCAAAGACATATTTTGAATAAGTACAACGCAGTTATACAGTTACTTATACATGTCTGTTCCTAAGTTTGCCTGTGTACGGAAGTTGAATAGACCTCTTATTTGACATTAAAGGTATATAAAAATGAAACAGAAGGAATATCATTCCAATATTTTCTTTTTCCTGTGTTGGTACTTTTAAATTTTTATCCCAGTATTTCTGAATTTCCTTTTGGCCAATGGCTATTTCTCAAAATATATATAATGAACACAGTTAAAAAATTTATGTATCTAATTCACAGTGCTTATTCTGTTCTCTACAGTCAGACTAAGAAGATCAAGTAGCATGACAAACGTAAGGGTTTTCTGGTAGTAAGAAATGTTTGGTTTCTAACATCCCACTTGCATTTTTCACGTGCTCAGAGGTGGAGGCGGAAGATTTTGAAGACAGATGCCACCTAGGGATCTTACTATCTCATTTTTAAAGCATTTTAGGATGCTCAGATAAGCACAATGCTGGTTTTCTGTTTACAAGAGCTTTTTTGACAAATTGTTTTTTGTTGGAACTGGTATTTTTCAATGGTTTGTTCTGTTTTTCTCAAGCCCAAGGTGGAATTTCTCTCTAAACTCTCTCTTGGGAAACTCTCCAGTGCTACTATATGTGTTCAACCCACTTAAAAATAAGCTCCTGTCTGAAACTTGGGTCACAGCTTCAGCCTCCATCTCACTGAAATAATGCAATTGTTTTTCCCATCTCTATCCACAACTTTTTCCTTTATGAATAAAGTAGCTGAAGACATCATAAGCCACATTTTGGATGGATTAAACTCTCTCTTGGGAAACTCTCCAGTGCTACTATATGTGTTCAACCCACTTAAAAATAAGCTCCTGTCTGAAACTTGGGTCACAGCTTCAGCCTCCATCTCACTGAAATAATGCAATTGTTTTTCCCATCTCTATCCACAACTTTTTCCTTTATGAATAAAGTAGCTGAAGACATCATAAGCCACATTTTGGATGGCTTATGAAACACATAACTTAAGCATCTTTTATGGTTGTATGAATAGAGGCCTTCAGCACGTATTTTAGGAAAAACAACTTAAAGGTGTTGCAAAGTCAAAAGTTATCTTCATTGACCTATTTAAGTGTTCTGAAGTTTGATTAAAAGTGGAACTACTGTTCTTCATGTATGTCTAGAATATGATTCATTTCCTTCACACAGCAAGTTCTCCCACAGAAATTGAATTGTTCCAACAATTTAAATTGTTCCAACAAGTGAACATTGCTATTCAAAATTATTCTAATAAGCTGGATTTTCTTTTCTCTAGATATCATTTAGATATCCTTAGCAAGTCAATATATCAATTGTTTTAGGAACTGGAACATTCCAGAAATTTGTAAATAAGAATGTTGAAACATAAGCTTTTGGCAGTTTTGGACATACTGAAATGACTGTTTTCATTCTAAAGTCTTCAGATGTCAAAACACTTGATTTCAAAGCTCAAGCTCTGTTTAATTGTTTGCTTTGATTCTTTTGAACTCAAAATATCATGCAAACATATAGTCATGACAGAATTTTACTTCCCAATTTCCCATTGGGTTTCTTCAGTGCAAAATGCTTCAGCAAACTCTAGTTCTAAGTTTAGAGGAAATTAGGATTTCTGCAGAAGTCAGGAAGATGTTCCTTATGAGGAAGCACAGTGACAGTAAGTCCTGAAATTGTTACAGTCTGTTTGCACTGAGAGAAATGAGTGACATAACTAGATGCTAACATTTAACCACACAATAATCCCTCGTTTGCTTGCCTTTCCTCTGTCATCCCCTCTCTTTACAAGAACAAGCACAGGAATGCTCAGGGACATGTACTTGCAGGAACACACTATCCCATTGGCAGGGGAGGGGGGCCTTGCCCACTGCTCTCTCTGTACAGCTCACATGAAAGGCAGAAGATGGGACATAGAACACACCTTATGTTTTGGGGTTGTTTTTTTTTCCTTCTTTTAAAGTCAGGGAAGAAAGAAACAAAGGGGAGTCGGGTTTGGGGATAGGAAGAAAAAGGAAGATTTTTATTTCCACGTGGAAAAAAATTTGGCAATAGAGACATTGCAATGTTTAAAAGTTTCCAGTATCTGATGAATTGATGTGCATGTATATAGACTTGTTTTCTCTATTTGTTTAGTTTTTGGTTTTATTTTTCGTAAATTGTATTAATACAGTTTTTTAAAGGAATGGGATCTTTGGAAAATTGAACATGTTTGTTTGTTTGTTTGTTTTATAATACTTAGATAATAATAGCCTAGTTTAAAGTATTTACCTGTGATTAAACATGTTGGTTTAGCTAATAATACTGGTTGTCCTCTTAAGCCTTAAAATCCACGAACCTTTTGAATTTCCAGCATCTAGCATGTATGGCATATCATTCTCCTGTTAAACATAAAATAAACCACGTCTGATTAAAACAACCACTTGGGGTTTAACCCCAGCCAATAA